>CBVK0101625529.1:0-10944 GCA_900067695.1 Picea abies | reverse complement strand
AGGAGTTATGTGACATTCCATATACCACCAGAAATGGAATGACATGTACTATCCATATAGAATAGTATTATTTGAAAATATATCATAACTCATACCGTTATCCATCAAACAAATTTGGGTCCATTACCCAAACTCGAGGTCTCCAACTTCTCATTTCCATAACTCTCTAACCGTGAGGAGTTATGTGACGTTCCACATACCACCAGAAATGGAATGACAAGCAATATCCATCTAGGATAGTTTACCTAAAAAATTCATTGTCCTTCATCTCATTATTCCATAATTAAGCATGGGTTTTCTTACTCCGCAAAGTGTCTTCCTGTGAGGGCTTTCACCATAAGGGGACCACTTTGGAGTTCATCCATATTTACTTCTTATCAACTATGACAAGACAATACAGAGTCATCTTTAAATCAAACAATATTGGGTCCATTACCCAAATCTTTGTGTTGTAGGGCTTTCTTCAAGGGTTGGCATCAATGACAACTAACCTTAATCAACAGGTGTTACATTCATTTAGAGTAGAAAATATGTCTCTATCCTTAGTCATATGATAATATGCTCCAGAATCAATAAGCCACTTATCAGAAGTAGAAGTAGAAGGTGTATTGAATGAGAAACCAGAAGTAGAAAGTGCATGTCCATAAGAAGAAGAAGAAGAAGAAGTAGAATCAATAATGATGTTGTGCTTCTTCATCGCTGCTTCTAAAACTGCCATTTTCTTGAAACATTTGGACTCATCATAACCATCTTTATCACAAAAGTTGCAATGTCTGTTAACATTCTTATTTTTATATTTTGCTCCTTTGTCTCCATTAGGAGCAAAATCTTTCTGAGTGGGTTTGGGATCCTTATATTTCTTGTTGTTGTGGCGAGGATGTTGCTTCTTGGGATTCTTGGGTTTATATTTTTGATGGACAACTAAGGCTTTGTTGGAGGTACCTGCAGTGCTGATCACTCCAAGTTATACTAGCTTATCTTGCTCTAATCAAAGAATCACAAAAGTTCTCAAGAATGGGTTTTTGATAAGCTGCCCCTACAAACTCTTGTATGGCATAAAAGGTAGATACAAACACATAATATGCACTACCTAGCTTAGAAAGAATAAGATAGATGCAACGATCTTCGTCTTTCTTTATCTTACATTCTTCACATAAAGTTTTGAGTGTTTTAAACTTAGATAGATAGTCTTCAATGCAAGAAAAATCACTTAGACTCAAAGTTAGTACTTGATTTTCTAACTGTTGTGCTCAATAATATTGTGTTTACCAAACACAGATTCAATCTTTTCACAAGCTTATTTGGGTTTATCAATTAATTGAAGGTAGAACCTTAAATCAGGAGAGATAGACATTCCGATTAATCCACGTGCTTTTTCATTCCTATTATTCCATTTGACTTTCTTATCAATATCAGTGGGTGTTGTTTCCTTTCCCAAGGTAATCTAGTACAAGCCTTTACTTCTTAATAAATCTTCCATATGGGATTTCCATTGGAAGTAGTTGGTGCTGGTAAGTAAGAGATTACTTGTAGAAGCCATATTAAATATGTAGATAATACTGATTTAAAAACTGAAATTGATGATCTGAATGGAAAGAGCTTGAAAAGTTATGCAGTTTAAAAAAAAAAACGGCATTGAAAGAGAACTTCGGATGTGAGAGTTATCCCCTTTTTAAAAAAGGCATAAACGGTAACCAAAGGACCACGTGGTAGTGTAAGTTTCTTTATGAAGTGACCCACTTTTATAAAGAGAAGTGGGGCTCAATTTTACAAAGAAAAACTTCATGCAAAATAAATAACTCTAAAATAAAATATTAAAGCTACTAATAGTGATTCACTTTTATATTTGAAGTGCAATACACTTTACAATTTTAGCATGAACTTTTTCAAAAAAAGTAACAAAAGAGAGACTTGAACTCGAGACCTCTTACTTAATAAGACAACTTTTAACCAAATGGTATAGAAAAACATATTGTAATGTTAATAAGGAGGATTGGGGGTGTTGTTTTTGTTGTTGTGGAAGATGGCCTTGGAGAGCGTGCTAAAAAAAAACTCTTTTCACACAAGAAAACCATTTCACTTCTCGATGACAACAAGGGTTAGATCTCAGTTAGCTTACTCGGAAGATGCACCTTTTCCTATCTGTTTTTTATTTGCTGAGATCGCATAGGGAACGGGGTAAAGAGCATACACATATCTAAAAGAGTAGCAACCCGGAAATAAAAAATACAAAACCAAAATACTTCTCTGCAAAAAAATTAAAAAATGTGTATTCAAACTTTATACCTCCAGATCTGACTGTAATGGTCGTATCTTGGGAAAATGAAAACCTTTTCGAGTGAAACAAAAAGTATTCCTGAATGAAACGAGTGCTTTAGATGCAATGGAACAATCCTCTCAGCCCAAAAATGTACGAAAATGACAGAAAATGGAGATGAGGAAACTCGGCTTCACAATCTCGATCTACAACAGAAGTGGGTCTTCAAATAGGCTCTGATACCATGTTCGACAAAACATGTATTCCAATAGAGGACGAACACCTTTAGTAACCACTCAACACACCGATGTTTTCACATGGTAAAACCCCTATGGGGAAACATCCACTGCCCCAGCCAACGCGACCACTTGGAGCAATTTATTAATGCAAAGAAAAAGATTACAGATAGATTTTACAAGAGAGTTTCTCACAATCAATCATCGATAAATGACCCTCCATGCTCTTTAAATAGAGATCATGGACCAATCGGTTGTTAAGCCACAGATCAATGGTCGTTAAGATCGAGGAGAGTATGAACCATTGAATCACTCTATGTTAGAAACATATCGTGACCGTCGGATTTCCTAACTACAAATGCATACTAATTCATACTAAAGAAACACACTAGAAAACACACGTTTACCTAACGACACAATAGACCAAGTAGATCTTAACTAGCTCCTAAGTGTCTAAATATCCTAACATAAATAAGGAAATCAATGTTAAAATATGGACTGCATAGAACTGGAGAATTTGAAATGAAATTTTTTATCTTTTTGAAAGATTCTTTTTCCTCCTTCCATTTGAAATCAAAATCCTTTTTTATCATTTTTTGCATGGTATTAATGGTTTCTATGAAATCAGGAATAAACTTCTACACGAAATTAATCTTCCTAAAGAAAGATTGCATATATTTCTTGTGTACGATAAATGCAATCGAGAAATGCTCTCTTGGGGTCTATGTTTATACATTCTTTAGAAATAATCTGCATAAGCTACTTACCTTCTGTAACTATGAAGACACTCTTTTTAGGGTTTAAATAAATCTCATATTTTCTACACCTTATAAAAATTTGAGGGAGATGCACAAGACGATTTTCTTTGTTTTTAGAGTACACATTCACATTGTCCAAATAAACAATGATAATGTGGTTGATGAGACCATAGAAGTCAATATCCATTGCTCTTTGAAAGGTGGATTTGACATTGATGAGTCCAAAAGGCATTCATTTATACATGAAATCACCCCATTTCGTTCGAAAAGTGGTTTTCAATCTATCTTCTTCAATAACCAAGACTTGATTGTATCCCAAAAAACCATCAAGTATTGAAAAAAATTCAAATATTGATACAAGATACAAGATCAACTCCATAGGTGAGACAAGATAGTTGTCCTTCTCAGATTCCTTGTTTGAGTTCGAAAAGTCAACATGGAGATGGATCTCACCATTTTTCTTCCTAACTGGCACTAGGTTGGCTACCCAAGCTTAATGCCTGACTTGGAAGATGATTTTGGCATCAAGGAGTTTTTTCAACTCCTTTTGGACTTAGGGCTCAATGGAAGGATGCATCCTATGAAGTTTATCCTGAAATGGTTTTACATCATTCTTCATTGGTATAGTGTGTTGGATGATATGAGTGTTGTAAGTCTTGAGGTCTTTGTATTTCCAAGTGAAAAAATCCTGATATGTTATAATTTTTTTTATGTAAGCTTGTCTTTCCCATTCAGAACAAATTTGACCAAGATTTGTGTTTTTAGGATTTTCATTGGTTCCCAAATTGATAACTTCATGACCTAGAGTGGAACTATTGGTTTTCACATTTAAGGGTCCTTTGAACCTATTTTGTAAATCAAACAATCTTTAGAAATTAACAAATCCCTTGGGCATGTGATCTAGGTGGATATCGATGGCCACCCAACTATTCCATTTACTCACAATAGTTCTCCCACTTGGTATATTTCCATGGTTTTTTGGGTCCTAAACTTTTGGGGCTATTTTGATGCCTTAAACAATGTTTTTTGGCTATGTTCCTTTGGGGCCCATGTTACTTTTTGGCTTGTTTCTAGATGTAGTTCTTGGTTAGATCTTTCTAACAGGATATCATGAGTCCCAAATAGATATTGTATGTAAAATTTGCATCCCCGAGAAGTTGACATATCAACTAACCAACTAGAGGGACCCACAACCCTTTTGTTGCTTCAACTCCTATGGTTAGGGTTTTGATGTTTAGGGTTTTTTCCTCTTAGGTATTTTTGTAAAAAGGCTCCTTAGACTCTTTGTATAAAACATATTACAAATGAGTGTAGCCGACACATCTCTTCTCAAAGATAAGCTACCACCATTCTAGCTAGTTATGTAACTTTGCATTTTACAGTCTTTTCTAGTTTTCATTGGATAATTGAATTTGTGTTTGGTTACAATAATGTGTTCTCTATAATATATTTGTGAGTTTTCTTTGGTATATCTATTTTTTCATTTCATTCTCTAATAAATTTGGATTAGCATGGTATGTGCTTTTGTCTCAATTGTTTTTCCTCTTCCACCTTTGAGACTTGCTCGATAATCTTTGTCATTTATGGCCAAGTATTTTAAATTCTCTCTATTGGTGAGAAATTCAATGATCTATTTGTCTCCTTCAAACACCTTCCAATTAATTGTGAAATTCTCTGGAAAAGAAGGACTATAGATAAATTCAACAACAAATCTATTATCGTCAAAATCTTCTGACGGATAAACTAGAGGAAATAATCGCAAGAGAATTAACCACCACATTGTGGAAATGTGGGACAATTTTTTTTTTAAAGCATCAAAGCTATCAATCAATCTACGAATTCTTGCTGATAAGTTTTTGGATGAGGGGGTTATAGTGTATTGCATTTTTATTTATTTGACAATTATCTTAGAGTCGCCAAACACTTTTTTTTTTTTAATTTTAAATCTATGGCATTTTTCAGACCCTGTGCAAGTGCCTCATATTCATCTGTGTTATTAGTATAGTATAATTCTAATCTACAGGACAAAAGAAACTGTGTTTACCCTTAGGATTAATCATAAGACAACTAGTTCCAAATACCTCTTGGGATTTGAAACTTTTGAAAAATAAAGTCTAGATGTCTTGAGTATAATTGAGGCCTATTTTATTGTGTATATATAATATATAGTTTTTTCATAAATATAATTTACATGATTTACAGAACTTACGCAATTATGATTTCTAACTTTCTGGTATATTGGAAGTTTCAACAATGAAATCATCAAAGTAATAATAAATAGCTTAATTTCCAAGAATTGGAAATTCAAAATATGAGGGCTCATTAGTATCATTGAGATTTATTATTGTGTGGTTCATGTGTCTCTCTCGATTGATCCTAATATGCCTCGAGGATGTCCACTACAATGATGTATATAATCTAATGAACTTTAGTGTTATAATCTACTCAGATGGGGACATCCTTGAGTTCACCAATGAATTAACTTATGTTCTGTCAATCTGAAGTATGTGGGTTGCACACTTGGCTGGGGTTGATTTTATCTTTCTACAAACATAATATGGCATAACATTTGAAGATGCTCCAGAGGCTACCAAAAAATTATCCATATTCTGATTGAAATTTGCAAAAGTAAACAAGAAAGAAGGGGTCAAAGACATAGACATTTTCCCCATAAGGGAAAAATTGATACTAGCATTCTACAGGCTAGTACTTGATATTTTATTAACATTCCTAGTAGCAGTTATTGGTTGTGCATCGGTTCCTTTCAAATAATTCAACAATAACTTCCATTGTCATGATATTTTACATATATAAATAATTGAAATATTTTCTTTTATATTTTTCAAATCCCCGACAATGTTGTATTCCATGGGGTTTATATAGTTGATCAAAGGTTTATTGATGTTAGGGATACTAGAGGAATTCCTAGCAACATGAGTTGCGGTCCATTTTTTTCTAGTATTCAGAGTTTGGGAAGTGGTTGGTTGTTGAGGCATTGATCCCTTACTCTCGGTATGGTAATCACATTGAAAAAAAAATAATTCCTCTATTACTTCATCATCTTCAACCACATTGCAATAAGGGATTATGCCCCATAGAACCATATCTGATTCACTAGGTTGATCCAGATTTTCTTCATCCACTTCTACCTCAATTGGATCATTGGATTCCTTTGCTTGTATGCATCCATTCAAAAACCTATTTTCTACCATTTTCATGGAATTTATCCATTAGGGACATTTTTTTTTGAATGATTTTCTTGATGATAGCTGCAAAAATTATACATAACTACCTCATTTAAATCAATATTCCAATTTGTAAGTGGGGGTTCAATAGGTCTAGGAGGGATAAGTATCCTAAAGAAAGGTCTATATGTTCTCTAGTTTGAATTTCCTTCTCCATTATTTATTTTCATGTCCATGAATTCATTTCATAATCGTTTGATCATTCTTACATGCTCTCCATATCCATGGGGTATTTATCCTTACCTTTCACAGTTTGCTTTGGTTGAAGTCTAGGTAGGATAAGGCTTTTCTTTGGCTAAGCAATTTTTTTCTTTCCAAAAGTTTCCTGGAATTCTTTGCATCACATCATCTCAAATTCTACTTGGGTTATTTAAAATGTGATGCTAAGGTATTGTTTTCAACTTGCTTGACAAACATGGAAATTGGTGCTAGTAAAGTGTTAGCAAAAACTTCACTTTGAAGTTCTTGTGTAGGTTTGGTTCAATCTTTAAACTAGTTCAAGGCAATGGTAAACCTTTGGTTAAAATATTTTACCCTCTCCTTAGGGTTCATGACTAAAGAGAATAACTCAGACATTTAAGCACATGTGGTAGTTTCTTCCCCAAACTTATCTAAAAAATATTTTTGAAAATCACCCCAATTGGTGATTGATCTAACATCCATTTTGAAATACCAAGTAGAGGCTGTATTTTTGAAAGTCTACGAGAAATTTTTTCACACCACATCTTTGTGATGCACATTCATTAATATGATGGCCATAATGAACTTCTTATTGTGATCTTCCAGAGGACAAAATAGTTCAGGTTCATTTTTAGGAAGCATGTAGTCTAGATGATTAGGCAAATTATGTAGTTGACTGGGCAGAGACAAAGCATCTCGGGCCAACCAGGGTTGATTATGATTGTGGGCTATATCTAATATGAATTATTGTCTGAGTATTCAAAATTAGAATTTGACCCTTCTGAGTGATTATAATCAGAATTAGAATTTTTTTGTCTTCTAGATTGCTCACTTTCTATTGGGGTTGTAGTAGGGTTGATTGATGTTGGAGTAATTAGACTAAATGGTTGTGTAATTTCTTGCAAAGCTAATTCTACCAAGTCTTCTATGGTATGAACTAGAGTATGATTCCCAATGCTAGTTTTGGTTCAAGAAGTGTTTCTTCATCGAGGAAGCAAATATGTTATAGTCAAGGAACCAATCTACCTTGCATATGCTTGATTAATATGTCTAAAAATGTTTATCTCCTCATGTGATAATATGTATGGGATTGAATTATTTTCCAAATTCTGAGGTGTGATATTTTTAGAAGTCTAAATGTTGGGATTTAGAATATCAGTTTCAGAAAATGGGTTGTTTGTATGACTTGCCATACACATTCCCTTCTTATAGCACCAATTAAATTGAGGGGGTGGAATCCCAAGACTCAACAATAGGGATTTTGAACCCAAGTAAGAGGTCCAATTAGAATCTCCCCTATTTGTAATGGAATAAATTATCCTCTGGGTTATGGTCCAAAAACCATTCAATGGGATTTATAAAAATGTTTCAGAGTATTATTCTTTTTAATATTTTTTGATATATGTAAAATGCAGTAAATAATTATAATATGAATGTGTCTAAAGAATCTAAGTCTGTAGGTTTTCACAATTATTCATAATGTTAGATAGAGTTTTTGGATAAAACTGTGTATGGGGTTTAGAAATGTCCAACTTTTCGAGTGGACACTCCATCCATCATCAAGGAAAAAAGAAGCTAGTATGTTGAAACAAGAGTGTTGGGGTTTGTATTTAAATTAGGAGGTTTGGAGGGTGACTGTTGAAGAGAGGAAGGAGGATTAAGAGTTTAAAGAATTCTATCCTCGAAAGGTAACTCTAGAAAATAGTGAATGTAATAACTTTGTAACTTTATTCTTCTAAGAAAGAATTCTATCGAAAAATACTACTACAGAAATATGCCCTGGAAACACAAATTACACTATTGCAGAAAGGAAAAACCTACATGAACATCACATAATGATTCACCATTTCATACATAATTAACTACATAAGTAATTATACAATGGTTAATGTATTAAATGACAATGCACAAATTATGAAAAGTAAGAAATGAATTAACACAACACATCGAAATTATTTGCTAAAAATAATAAAGTAGGTATTTCAATAAATCGCACAAGATAACTCAATAGATGGAAACTCTTACTAGGCATGTGAGACATCACCCAACAACAAAATAATCCACGAGTTAGAAACGTTACACAACAAAATATTTAACAAAAGGTCCTTGGAATCTAAAAGAGAGATTTATAATCATCACCTTAGAGCCCAAAATCCCTTTCTAAAAGGTCAACTTATGTATTTATAAAGTAAAATTCATGTAATAATAGAATAACACAAAAACATGGCCATGCAAAATCCATGTTAGTCGCTCATTCATTAATCTTGGGTGAATTGGGATTTTATGCTTTAGTGTGCTCCTCATCATACTTTCTCCATTGGTTGAATAACTCATTTCACATGATCTGATGAGTGAACACATTTTTCTCTTTGGGTACACTCAACATTGGAATTTCCTACTCAAACTTTTGATACACTTTTCCATTTTGAGCAAGGCAGAATCCAATCAAGTTGTTTATCTTACTTCACTTTTCAAAGGTATCTATAAGTGTCCGAAACATAATTAGGAGATGCTCTTCACTTCTACCTCATTATTTGTTTCTATCTCCTTGAACTAATCCATCACTTCATTGATAGGTTGAAACCCCTCTGGTAGACCAAAGTTAGGTAACCTTCTCTGAGTAGTGGTATCCTCGATCATGTCCCAATTTCCAACCATTCATATTCTATTTGTTTCTATGATCCATTGTTGAATGTTCCTCGATAATTGATTGCTTTCTCAATCCTGAAAAATTATACCTTATCCAAAATTCTAATTCTTTGATCCTCATGACCTCGTCTCTTCTAAATTTGTTTAATAAAATCTATCTAGTCTTGCACCTTGGCTTGTTCTAGATAAGATTCTCTTTGTATGAAATGAACAACTACATGATTAAACCTTTCAATTCGAACACTTTAGTAATGAATTGTTTTCTGATTTGTTTGATTATCTTATCTTCCTCCAAAACTTCCTATATGAAGCTACTTATTGCATCTTGATCTCCCATGTAGTATATGACCTGGTTCTCCAATATAGAAATCTATTTGCCAATGATTTTGATTTCCTTTACTTCATATTTGGAATTATCAATGGTGTCATGTGAAATGGCTATCCCAATTGACAATAAGTCACTAAGCTTAGCTTTCTTGGTGTATACCATAGACTCCTCAATTTTGGAAAGAATAGATCTATCCACACCCACTCTCTTTCTCTTTTGGGTTCTTTCTACAATAGCTTGTTTGTGACAGTTATATGTTATATACTTGAGATATGTAACTTCTTCCAGGGGTTATTGAATTGGTTGGTCTCCCAATGAAAACAAATTTTCTAGACTACCTAGAGTATGTACCCATTCAAACATTGGTTGTTTACCCTTGTCCTCCGCCTCTGGGATAGTTACATCCTCTCTTGTCAAATTGATGACGTTTCTAGGAGGAGGTGTTTTTTGTTTTGATAGTTGTTGTGTGGGATTCGCATGCCACCTACTACATTACCTATGTCTAATTTGGTTTGGTTCGCTTCTTATTTTAGCTTGTCTTCCTCTTTATTCATTCTCTCTTCTTCTAGTTGTATCTTGTTCTCTTCTTCAGTCACTGATTTCTCCTTTTCCTTCTTCTCATTTTCTTCCAACTACCTTTTATCTTCTTCCCTTTTCCTCTATTCCTTATCCTACAAACTTAGTTACCTAGATTTATTCTTTAATTCCTTAGGTAGGAGTCTTTGTTCCTCCTCCTTCTTTCTTAATGTAAATGTGTTGAACCTGCACATAATAGATCTAGCTTTGGCTTAGCAGTCTGTCGGATCCAATACCATGTAAATGTGTTGAACCTACACATAATAGATCTAGCTAAACAATAATACACACATTTGCAGAGAGAATTGGAGAAAGAAGAAGAAGGAGAGAAAAAATGAAAGAATTATCATTAACCGTTGTGAATAATGAATAATTTACACATGATATACTCTGTATAACTCAATGAGTTCGCACTGGAGGAGAACCAATGCGCCATAGTGGTGGTCTAGAGTGATCTGGAAACACACCAACAATTATGGGAGTGAACTGTAACCTAGTCTAGTCTCTCAGGCAATTACAGGAGTGAAATGCCACCTAGTTGAGTTAACTAGTCAACTAGTCTTCAGTTAACTGACTGAACCGTGCATAGTGAGGAGTTAAATCAGGGAATCAAGGGTAATGCGCCATTTTTGTGATGATCCCAAGAAAAGTTCGAATTAGCATGGTGATGATCCCAATGTTGCATGGTGATAAAACCAATGCAACATCTAAACTC
>CBVK0101625528.1:0-14619 GCA_900067695.1 Picea abies | reverse complement strand
CAGGTGGAATATTCTCCCCTAAAATATAGGAGACTGGATAATGACTAATTATGACTAATAAACAAGAAAAAACCTTAGGAAAAAGAAATCCTAGGTGTGTGTGAAGTAACTCCAACACTTAATTCCTCTTCATGCTTTATTTTTTCTTATTCTTCTTTTCTTTTATTCTCTGCTTCTAGTCTCTCTTTAGCTTGAGCATCTTTTAGAGACTTTCTTCTTAGTTATGCATAAAATACTAAACTTTTCATTTATGCTTCCAATCGAATACTTGCATTCTCCTATATTTTCCTTATCTCCTCCTCGACCTTTCTTCTTAGTTTCCTTAATTTTTCTTCTTCGTTCCTCATCTTGTTGATGTCTCCTTTTCTCATCCTCAATTTATTTTTCCTTTGCCTCCTCCCTTAGAATTATCTCTTCAACCCTTCTAGCTTGTTCCCCTTCCTTTTTAATTCTTTCCACTCCATCTAGCCTTTTTCTTATCTCCTCTATTTTCTCATCCAGAGACATGGTGGTGAAAACTACTAATCCCAAGGATTTAAACCTAGCTTGGACATCATCCTAATCTCTAAAATTTTCATAAGGGATTCCATCCTGCCATTTCTCACGAGAATACGGCCAAAACAGAGATGTCAAGTCATAATGTATGGACACAAGACTATGTGGTTCATGCCTTTTGAATTGGACTTGAGGGAATCTGTATTTGAGGATGGCACTGGTTTCTTGCCTAGCCTAATTTAGATATTTCAGATGATAGTGGCCCATGCTAAATTTATATGGAATACAATCTTGTTTTTGGATTCCTTGAGAAAATAAGTGTTGAAGACTTTGTAATATAGTCTGGTAAGCAATTTCTCCCAAAACCAACCTATTTGGTACAAACTTGGGTAACAAATATGTTGCTATAGTTGCACTAAAAATCGTCAAATAGGTATAATTATCTTGTAAGTACGATCTTTCAACATATGCTATTAGCCTCATGGATTCCCTAGTAAACCTTGGAGACTCTCTACAAAATATGAGCCTATAAATAGGTGCCAAAAAATGGTCATAAATCATAGTTTAATTTTTCTTATATTTGTTCTCCCATAAATTTTGGCAATACATGTGAACTAGAGGTTTTGAGATGTTCCAACTCAACTTTACACTTGCGAAGACATTAGTTGCACAAATCACATCAAGAAGATAAGATGACATGTAAAAGGTTGGTATTATTATTGGGTTGGAATTAGCTTTATGAATCCTTTCAACCATCCTATTGAGTGAATGAGAAAGGATTGTAGGAAATTTAACATGTGTCAGCCAATAGTCACCGCAGTGTATGCCAATGGCATCCAGACATCTTTGAAGTGTAAGTAATATTTCTCTCTATACAAACTATTTATTAGATCTATTGTATATAAATATGGTTCCCATAAATGTATGATGGAGTAGATACCATTAGCCTTGTAGAAGAATCTCTTATCTTCTACTCACCAACTAGATAAAACCTTATTTATATCATGTTGTTCATGGAATTGTTCCATGAATATCTTTTCCAAAAACACCTTAGGTTGTGTTATCTTGCAGTACTTCTCTAGCTTAGATGAAAGATAATAATCCACACACCTGCCTTCTTCATTTATGACAATACTATTGTTTGTGTTGGCATGATAAATAATCCAATCAATAGACTCAACACAAGGAATGACCGACATCCTCTGGGATAGCTCGCTTCACCTTAACTTCTTAATAAAAGGGCAAGACCTTGTCTTCAAGGCCCCGCTTTCTCATTTTCCCTATGATAAATTCAATCAATTACTTTCACTACCCCTTACGTTCCCATTCACGAGTAGGTGGGCGTTAGAAAGAAAGAAAATAATAAAATGACTTTTATCTTAATCGATGGAATGAGTTGGGGTAGAGTATATTTGGTTAGCTGACCCACTCTCCTAAGATTGAAGGTTCAAATCCCGCTTTCCCCTACCTATAGATCAATTAAATTGAGCTCAAAGCAGACATGGATCAACCAAACCTAGAAGAGTTTCTTGGAGTTCCTATCCAATGCAGTGGGCCAATAGGCATTGAGCCTTCTGAATGTGAAAGAAACCAATGACTCCTCGAAGCTACAACATAATGAAAGTGATATTTCCTTATGTTAATGAAAACCTTATCATCTACTTCCCTTATCTTAGGGCCACTATGAGGGATTACATTAGGATATTCTCGGATATGAAAATTTCTATATACTTCCCCCCATCTTGGAAAATAAGTCTAGGCACCTGTGATGGCCTTAGTGTATTTAAACACATGCCTCAACGTTCTTCTTTTGGTGTGGGTATCTATATGACAAGAACGTATTCTTCTGAGGAAGTGTCAATTTCAACAGGTGTTTGCAGAGAAGCCTCTGTAATTTTTATGGGTTCCCCTTAAGGGATTTTCTAGGTGTTCTGGTGGGAGTCCTCCTTGGAGGCATTTTACTTAGAAAAGAAAAAGAATCAGAACATATTAAAATAAAAACTCTCATTTATTTTTAACATAATTTATCATTATTATATCAATTTATGTAGTCAATCAACATCATGAAATCAAAATTCATATGCAAAATTTGGGAAAGAGTTTGTGAAGAAACAATAAGACTTATATATTTTCCTTCCATACAAGAATTCATAGTTCCCGGTTCATTCAATTTGTTTCAACAAAGGAAACATTTAAATTAATCTTGAAATTATAGAGTTCATAACATACTTGGAGTGCCAAACTGCTAACAATGTTGTATAGACGAGATGGGTGAAACACAAACACAACTAAACTCTACCACATAATTCAAACAACTACGTGTATGGCATAGAGAAAGCTCAAAACCAAAAAATAACACTCAGGATGATTGCTCATGACTGTTGAACTATCATAGCTCATAATGATCAAACTCACACTCATAGTCTAAGCTCTCAACATCCATATTCTCACTCACAAAAATCGACTTCTTGCATACAGTGTTCAAATTATTGCTTTGGTGAATAAAACATTGGCAATGTTTGTATATTTATAGTAAAATTGAATCAATCTAGTGCCATGATTGCCAAATCCCAATTGAACCTCACTGGATTTCTCAAATCTTGATAATTTAGTGGCAATTAGATAACCCAATGACCAAATCGATGAATTAATAGCTAACAATGACTAATTATATTTTTTTTATCGATGGATGGTTCACACTTTAGTGTTTTGGTGAAGTTTTGAAACATGATGATGCAAAGTTTATTTGGGTGAGTGATCATACAAATTCTCAAATTTCACGTGAAAATGAGATTGTTGGTTGAGTCTTATACTATGAAGAATTGAAGTTAAAAAATGTAGTGATGAAAAGCTATTGGCAATGTTTTTCACTTTGACCCCACTTCCCTTTTCCACTTTGCATTTTGGCTAAAGTGAAAAGTTACTATTGATGAGCACTCATTGTTATGAAATTTGACTTTGGTGATCACTAGCTATTTTGACTTTCATTGATGTGAAGTTTTCATAGTGGACCAATGATCGGTGAAGAATTTAACATTTGAGCAATGCTTTCCATCGATGCCCTTTTTCCACTTTGTCATTAACATGAAAATTGAATTTCACATTGACGTCGAAAATGAATTTTTGCTGCCAATGAAAGTGTTTACAACTTGTCGATAAGAGTTAAAACCCAATTTAAACAAAGCCAAATGACTTAGGATTTTTTTTTGTTTCTTCTTGAGACAAAGGGTATGAATAAAAAGACTCATTGATATGCAAAAAATCTATCAAAACTAAGAACCTGCCTAATTTATTTTAAGTATGAACAAAAAATTAAAGAAAAATGGTACCCAAATTTGCAAAAACTTTTAGGGTGCGTTGCAGACTCAACACTACTATTAAAGGATTTCAGTGAGTGTGATTCCCAAGAAGTTTTAGTGAGTGCATTGAATTGTGCCTAAGAGAGACGCAAGGACCTACAAGGCCCTAATCTCCAATGGTTGGAGTTGCTTCAATATGACTAAGGGAGCTTGTTGTTGATGACACTTGTGAAGGGTGGTTTGAACCAATGATTGAGTTTTTTTTTGCTAATCTATTTTTTGTGATTTGTGTGTAGGGAGTTGTGGAAATGTCTACCTTGATAGGTCTATGAGACAGTGACCATCTAGAGGGTGCTTCAAACTTCACTCCTAGAAATTGCACATTGTAGATGATATTGGAGGAGTTGGACCTTTGGATAATAGTTGAAGGGAAATCTATGGTTCCAATGAATCCCCAAAAATTGGTTGATTACTAGAATAAATATGTCAAAGTGAAGACAACCATCCTTGATTATGAAAAGGACCATCTGATCCTTCACATCACAAGGAAGTCACCCGAGAAGATGTACGAAGTGTTAACATCCTTATACTAGATTGTTAACATGTCTTGAAAACTATTTCTAAAGAAAAACTAACTCGTATGCATATGAGCAAGACAAATAGTGTATATAGCTATATAATGAGTATCATTCAATCAGAGACCAACTCTTTGTGATTGGTATGAAGGTTGAAGATGAAAATCTAGTGCCTATTTCACTAAATAGGTTCTTACCAACATGGGAAACCTTTATGCATGGTGTTTGTGCATGTGAACACACTTTGTAAAGAACCAATCTGGTTCTTACGACGAAAATGCATCATAAATGGAATAAATAATTGTAATCCATACCGGACAAGAAAATATATTGAATAAGAATGTATACAATGAGATAAAATAGACAATATATGATGAATAGATGTACAATGAGAGTGCCAAAATATATAGACAACCTAAAGACACTTGTGGTGACCATCCATGAAAGGATGCATCCCTTAGACAATTAATAACTATTTATTATTATTATTATTATTTATGATTATTATCACTTAATATTATATATATATTGTATATTACATTGTCTTCCCCTTAATAATGCTTTGTCCTCAAAACATGATTAGAGAAGCACCTATCTCTTGTTCTAACTCGAACTGACTTCTCATGATCTTTTGTTTTTGTAGTTGCGACACTTGACGAAACAAAACGATATAATCTTTGAATTCCTGAAGTAATATGTTGCATCTTTTTGGAAGTGATCCATCCAAAATCTACTTTAATTGGAATTGTTTGATGATTGATTGTTCTGATAGGATTTCTTATTTTAGGCTTCCATAGAAGTTGTTGATTTTGTCTTCGTTCTTTTTCAATGTTGTAGTTTAGTTGTTGGTAAGAAGAACATTGTTTATATTCCTCTTGACCTTGTTGTTGGTCGTAACGATTCTTGTGATTGGGATGATGATAAGGCACCCAAATCTCTTCTGAATATTGTTTATTGGATCTTTCTTGAACTTTTGATGTTTCTGGTAATTCAATTGGGTCAGTGTTTGTTTCTTTCTCTAAGCTTTGGATTTTTTTAACTAGACGTTTCTCTATTTCAATTGATTTAGTCATTGTTTCTTTGTGATCTATCTCTTCTTGTAAATACTTCTTATCATGCTTTATCTTTCTAATTTGGGTAAGTAAGTCTTGATTATGTTGCCTTAAACATAAAATATCTTCCTTATTTTCTGACTTGTCGTCTTCATTTTTTGGTTCCAAATTTTCTGTTATTTCCTTCTTTAAAATTTTAATTTGTGCAAGCAATTGTTGATTAAGTATTCTTAAGTGAGAGGTTTCTTCATCTTTTTTCAGATAATTTCTTCTCATTCTTTAACTTCTTGATTTGTTCAACCAAGCTTTGATTATGGTTCTTTAAATGACAATTCTCTTAATCTTTCTCTGTTAATTTCTTAATGAGATCACGATTAGCTTGTTCTAACTTCTGATCCCTTTGCTTCTTATCTTTTGCCTCGTTTATTTGTTCCAATAACTTTTGGTTATGTTTTTTTAAGTAAGAAATGTCTTTGTCTTTTTCTAGTAATTTTCCCTCAAGATTTTGTTTTTGTTTCTCTTCTTGGTTTTTTAGCATTTGCTCCAACCCAACTTGAAATTGTAAATTTCTGTTGTGTTGTTGATAATGAATTAGTTGGTTCTCTAATTCTTTTATTTTCACTTCCCAATGTGTGTCACCTTGATTTTCTACTAAAGTAAAAATCTTTTTACAATATGGACAATGGTGAGTTCCATTCATAAGGCCCCTTTCATAGTCTTCCTTTTTTGCACAATAGGGACATTTTGCCGAAAATGTTTTCTTTGTAGATGTCATAGTTCACTTTGTATTTATTTTTTTATAAATGATAAATGTATGAATTCCAAAAACCCACTTTTTAAAACAATCCACTTTTTTTCTTTTTCTTTTACTTATTTTTTTTACTTATTACTCCTTTTAATATTCTTTTCACTTTAATTTTTTTTTTAAATTATGACTTAATCCTTTTTAAACTTTATAAAAAGTACCTTATAAATCCCTTTTATACTCTTGACTGGAGGGCTCAACAAACATAATCCTAAGTTTTGTGAAATACTTATTTAGAGGTAAATACACACACATATATATTATATATGGTATGGAATACCATGGGCCAATGGTTTTCCAAAACCATGGGATGGTAAATCTCCAAAGGTAAAATAAAATATTCACTTTCCCTCTTCTTTGAAACTTTTTCTTTTAAATTACTTTTTCTTACTTTTAAATGACAATTAACTTAACTAATGCCAAATCTAGAATATTCCTTCAAACATATTGGTGTGCACTTATACTTCTTCACATGCACCTTAAGAAAAACCTTTTCTTTTTTTTCTTTTATGGTTTTTCTTTTTTCTTTTTTCTTCAAGCAACAATATGACCTGGTATTTCTTCTAATTTTTTTGGCAGCGGAGTAATTCTTAACTTCAAATGGCTAAAGGCCAGGTTTTGGTCAAAGACCAAAGTTCCAAAAAATTGAAAATTTGAGTGGCCAAAGGCCTGCCAGGGGAAACAAAATTTTGACCACGGGTCTGGCAGCCAAAGGCTGGGATCAGACTTGCTCTAATACCAATGTAAAGAACCAATTTGGTTCTTACGACGAACATCCATCATAAATGGAATAAATAACTATAATCCATACTGGAAAAGAAAATATATTGAATAAGAATGTATATAATGAGATAAAATAGATAATATCTGATGCATAGATGTACAATGAGAGTGTCAAAATATATAGAGAACCTAAAGGCACATGTGGTGACATGAAAGGATGCATCCCTTAGACAATTAATAATTATTTATTATTATTATTATTATTGTTTATGATTATTATCACGTAATATTATATATATTTTATATGTTACATTCACATTTTAGAAGATTTGGGATGATCTTGATGAGGAAGAGATAGGATGAGAGACATTGACATCCATAGTTGAGGAAGTGGAAGATCTATCACTTATTGAGAAGATGAAGAAAGGTGGGAAGAAGAAAGGAAGACCCAAGAAGTGTAAGAAAGAAGAGATTTGTTCATCTCAACCTAAGAATAAGGACCTAACCAATGTGACATGCTTTAGATGTCATAAGAAGGGAAATTATGCGAGCCAATGTCTAGAGACGAAGAAGGGGAAATAATAAGAAAATTAGTTTGTAGGGAGTGTGGAACCTACTGTGGATAAGTTGACATTCAATCTCGAGACATCCTTTTCGATAGTTTCTTATTTTTCCAACAATACCATTTATAGTGTTGGTTGGTATGTGGACATTAGTGCCTCTAGGAATATGACCTTTAACTAAAAGATATTCAACAAATTTCAACAACAAGAGGGAGACATGTAAGTGGAGTCGGGAAATGACGCAACCTAGCCAATGATTGGATGGGGAACCATCTCTTTGAATGCCCTTGAGTGTTTTTCTTGATTTTCTTGAATTTTTGTTTGTTCTTGGTTTTGACAAAAATATCCTTTTAGTTTCAACATGGATAGGAAATGTATAGTTGAATTCAATGATTAGCAGTGCACCATCAGAGATTGCAACCAATATCATTTGTAGATTTTAGCTAAAGGCGTGAGAGAAGGAGACCTCTACAAATTCCTTGCTAATCCTATAAAGCATGGATCTCTAGTACATAATTGTGGTAAGTTAAGTTGTGGCATAAGCACTTTGGCCACTTGCGCTATGAAACCCTTCCTCTCTTGAAGGATATGGTGTAAGGACTACCAAACTTCAAGATTGAGAAGATTGGAGTATGTAAGGGAGTATAAGTCAAGATTATATTATTGACTTGATTCATTCAGATGTGTGTGGACA
This sequence comes from Picea abies, assembly GCA_900067695.1. NCBI lineage: Eukaryota > Viridiplantae > Streptophyta > Pinopsida > Pinales > Pinaceae > Picea > Picea abies. The sequence goes on along the minus strand of CBVK0101625528.1, from coordinate 6,413 downwards.
TATGTCCTCTTCCTCATTAATATGTAGTTTTTACTATGTTTCCTTTATTGATGATTACTCATAAAGCTTAGATTTATTTTTTGAGGACTAAGAATGGTGTGTTCAACAATTTCACAAAGTTCAAGCCCTTGATTGAGAATCAAATAGGAAAGAAGATCAAAATGTCGATATTTGACAATGGAGGAGACTACACATCCAAAAAGTTTATTGCAGAGACGAGAGAATTAAGAAAGATATAACAATGCCTTACAAGCTATAACAAAATAAGTAATCAAAAGAAACAATTAACACATTATCAATAATGCAAAGGCCATGATCCATGACATGTATCTACCCATGTGTCCTTCAACAAAAACATATAATACTGTAATCAATATTCTAAATAATTTGTGAAAAAATGAACATAATTTTTTAAATAATATTAATAACAGAATTCATTATTTTTTTATCACATACAAACATGATCATAATTAAAAAAAAAAAAATCATATGAAAGATATTGACTCTATCACATACACATTCCAACACCATCATTTTCTCCTTTTTTATTACCACTCTAAAAATATCCCAAAATATGTTAAATATTACTATCTCGATGAATTAACAATAGCTAGGAGGAAATCTCATGTTAATTTAAACCATAAATACTCCGAGTATGTTAAAGATTACTATCTCGATGAATTAATACTCCGAGTATGTTAAAGATTACTATCTCGATGAATTAGACATAGCTAGAGGAAGGAGGCTCTTGATTTAAATAAGCCCAATAGTAAGGATCTAAGTTATCTTTCACATTACGATATCGATGAATTAGACATAGCTAGAGGAAGGATGATGTTGATTTAAATAGAACGAGTAGTAAGGATCTAAGTTATATTTCACATTTAGAAAATAACTTACATAAAATATAGAGTCACAAAGTCTTTGATTAAAAAAATATGACAAGTTAATAACTTCAAGGTTCGATACAATATCAACCATGCACCTAGTACTTGAAAGTCAGTCATGTCAACATTATATATATATAATAGAGGGTGGGGTATTAATAGAAAAAGTTTATTTAACTTTTTCTATTAATGCCCCTGCACCCACATATCCATCCACATATGTGGGTGAGGGGGTATTAATAAAAAAAGTTTATTAAACTTTTTCTATTAATGCCCCCCGCACCCACATATCCACCCACATATGTGGGTGGGGGGCATTAATAGAAAAAGTTTATTAAACTTTTTCTATTAATGCCCCCCCACCCATATATATATATATATATATAATGGGAATTAATAGTTGATAGGTTTGATCTAAGCTAGGTCTGAGATCAAGTTTATTGACTTCCAGTATAACTCAAGAGTATATCCAACAACTCTCAAGCCAAATATATTAATAACTTGTGACTTAGTAAGGGTCGAGGTGTCCTGAAGCCTATGTGGGTGGAACTCTATCTTAAGGGTTGTCTACCCTTTTAGCCTTATCACAACGGACCAACATGTTCACTTTAAGAGAATTGAACCCAAATAGAAAAGATAACAAACATGCTACCCAACCACCCAAACTATGAACCTGAGACAATTTTTTTTATTAGAATAATAATTAATGACAAACATCCCAAGACTGATAAAAATACCTTGAATAGTTAAAAAATGTAAATAACTATCATATTTCAAAAATTTCACCATTCACTTTAAAACATGAATAAGTATAAGGAAAAATGGATGTCGGCTAAGGTGTTGTCCAATGAGATTTTTTCATCCCTAACCCAAATTTGACTTTTATTTAAAGGGGGAATTCTTAGGATCACATGCTCAAGAGTGTAATTTCATTAACTTTGACCTGATTTTGATAATTAGGTAGTGCGCTAAAAAAAATAAGTTTTCATATTTAACCAAAAAATAAGTTTTCAAATTAAAAAAAAAAAAGAAATAATAATTTATAAAAGAGAAAAGAAGAGGGCTCAACATCTAAGATATATATCATTTTTTATTTTCCATCACCAGAATTTGGTTAGTCTATCTTTGTTAAAATTACAATTTCGGATTGTTAAAATTGTTGTTTTTAGATGCATAATATACAATGCTACATTTTATATTTACAATTTTATTAATTCAAAATTATTCCCATTAAATTTTGAGTTAAAAATGTAAATATCTCCTCTATTATTTTGTTGAGTTGCTAGAAAATAACCATTTCATAAAATGTTTAGATTACTTAAAAATAAAAATAAATATCCACATTGTAATTTATAAAAGCAACCATGATTTGTTATACATGGTAACAAACAAAGACATGTTTTAAAGTTGACATTAATCAATAAGTGGATGTTTCTCTTATATATAAGAAAATTGATTTGATAATATCTCGATGTTGTTGTTTACTATTTGAGAGTGATACAAGGAATTTCAAGAAAATGCAACCATAAACAAGAAATCATTGGCTTAACATAAGGCATTCGTGATTATGTCGTCCTCTAAGTGCCCCACGCCCGGCGCACCACTTGCATATCATTTGAGTGAGTGAGCACGCGCTAGGAGTCAAAAGCATGCATAAAGTGTACTAACCTGTTGTCTATACGTAAATGTCGTTGATGCAAAACACGCCGTTTATTATTATATAATAACATATTTGTATAATATTATTAATAGTATAATATTATTTATATTATTTATAATATAAACAATATATAATATTTCGAGAGAGAGTGTTTTTTCTTATCATATGAGGTTAAACCATTAGCAGTTATCTAGAATTTGCATAACATGTCTATATTAGGCATTATAAGGAACTAGTTTTATCTTAACATATGAGGTTAACTCATGGGAATTATTAGTAGTCGCCTAATATTTGCAGTTATTTAGAATTTGCATAACATGTCTATATTTAGCATTATGGGGAGTTGATAGCAGTTGCCTAAGATTATTTGCATAACATGTCCACATTTAGTAGTATGGGGAACCATTAACAGTGGTCCTGAACATGCATAATGCACCTAGATTTAATATTACCAAGGAACAATTAGCAGTGATTCATGACTTGCATAACACACCCAAGTTTAACATTACAAGGAACCATTTGTAGTCGCCCAAGACTTGCATAACACACCCATATGTAGCTTTACAAAGAATCATTTGCAGTGGCTCAAGACTTGCATAACACACCTATATTTAACATTATAAGGGAACCATTCCCCCCATTAGTAGCCTAGGACTTGGATAACACACATAGATTTAGCATTATAGGGGAACCATTTCCCCTATTAGAATTCATCCTAGACTTGCATAATGCACTGTGATTTAACATTATGGGGGAACCTATTATGATCCTTAAGCCTTGAAATTGAATCATAAATAATATATCAAAGTGCTCAACACTTCATTTAATATCAAAACCCTTAAGGTAGGGAAACACCATACGATGATCCTTTTATGGAGGGAATCCACTCATGGTCACTTGCCTCTTTGAGGGTGAAACCTCCTAATGAGTTAAGCTCCAATACAATATACTTCAATACATGCTCCATAAGGAGGATCCCATCCTTATTTGTAGCTAGTGAGAGAATCCTAATCATAACCTCTTGTTAATTGTTTAGTAGACCTACTTTAATGAGACCACATTACATTTATTCCATGCTAATAATACCAAACATAGTGGACCTAGTCCACCTTACATTGAATGTCAAACTACTATATCATTACTCTAGTGGGCCCTTTGACTCCCCATTACACCCCTAGGGAGGATCCAAATAGAACCATTTGCAATCACCCATGGGCCATGACTTGCATAACACACCCATTAGCAGCCATGGACTTGCATAATGCACCTAGATTTAGCATTACAAGGGAACCATTCCCCCCATTAGTAGCCTAGGGCTTGCATAACACAACTAGAATTAACGTTACAGGGGAAAGATTTGCCCCATTAGATGTCATACTAGACATGCATAAGGCACTGAGATTTAGCTTTCTAGGGGAACTATTAGCAATTACTCAGTAGTTACATAACACACCCATTAACAACCATGGGCTTGCATAACACACCTAGATTTGACATTATAGGGGATCCATTCCCCCCTTTAGTAGTCAAAGACTTGCACTTAAATTTAGCATTATGAGGGAACCATTTCCCCCATTAGTAGTGATCCCAGGATTGCATAATACATTAAGGGAGAAGCATTAATAGTGGTTTAGGATTGGCATAACACACCTAGATTTAGCATTACAGTGGAACCATTACTAGTCAACCATGACTTGCATAACACGCCCAAATTTAACATTATGAGGCAAGCATTAACAGTTTCCTAAGACTTACATAGCACACCTAATTTTTGCATTATGGGAACGATTAGCAATCCTAGGACTTGCACAATGAACCCATATTTAATGTTATATGGGAGTAATTAGTAGTTGCTCAGGATTTTCACCCAACATGCATCCACAAGCATGAACAAAAGCACTCACATGTCATTTGGAAGGACTTGAATCCTGGTGGGGGTTGTATTAGCTACTTATTTTCACCAACCCAAAAATGCATCATTTATAAATATTTATATATTCAAATGTCTACTTCATTCATATATTAATTTCCCTACCTTAATATGGAAATAATGAAAAAATAACGAGTGCCCTCTATAATATGTATTTACATCATTAATGTGTCGCCCTTTTGTTGTCATCTAAAAAGACATATTCAAACTTGCATCACAACTAAATGCCCTCAAGAAACATATTCAATCTTGCATCATAAAATGCATGCCTTCACCATTGGGTGGATGGTGGTATGCATTTGTTATGCATTTATGTTGCAAAAATACACATCTTCACCCCCACACCTTACTAGAAAGTGAAAGTGTACATTTTTGTAACAATAAGATCATTTTAAAGATCAACCAACTCTACTAGTGGTCCATTTTCTCTCCTTTAAACTACATAGATTTCCATTGTTGTCAAATCACTTAAACATTCCAAACTCCCATTCCTTGCATTTGCCGAGCCATTCCCCTCAAGTAACGTGGGGGAGATTTCAAATTCATTGCTTACTATGACCTTCACAACACCTAAGTATCCCCATTGAGGATTGTATATCATACACGTTTCCAACCTTCCTAAAAGTTTCCAAGAAGTTTTTACACTAAGAATTCAGATTAGCTAAATCAAATTGTCCATCTCACCTTTAAACAACTTACAACCAATACAAACATATAACTAATTTATGCTAAAAGGTGGAACTTCGAATGTGAGAATTCTCATCAAAATAAATAGGGTAAATAGATCATACATGTAAGATGATCATTATTCTCCTTTATCCGAAGAGATACACCTTCACTTTACTTCAAAACGAAAATGTTAATGCAACTATTTATGAGGGAAAAAAATCTATATAACCATTCTTTATTAAAATGACTATATTGAAATGAAGAACTAAATTGCTCCATATTAAAAGTGGCGAGAATTCTTTATGAAAAATAACTATATTGTAAATTAAAAACTAAATTGTTTTTTAGGCAGAAGGCAAGTTGTCATGTTCAAGTCTTGGGATGTGTAGTGTACATAGGTTACACATTGTGCCTCATTTAAACACTAACATCAAGCAATAGGAATCATAAAAAACAATGGTTCTATAAAAATAGAATAACATCAAGTAATAGGAATCATAAAAAAACATGGTTCTATAAAAATAAGGTAAGAAAGATTAATGAAAGAAGAGTAATACATTTGTAAATATTGAGAGAGATATATTGATATTTCTTCCACAAAATATATATTTTGAGAAAATTTAATGAGTATTTCTCTTTGTTTTGAGGATGGTATTTATGGTAAATTGGATTCCATAAAAGTTTGAGGTTTTGTCAACACAGGGCTCAAGGCCATTACAACACTATACTTGTTAAGAATGTAGCATGTCATTTACTAAAATTAAACTTGAGTGCGGAAAATAACAATCATTCCTCCCAACCACCTAAACTAAATCAATTTAATACCAATATATAATATTATCCCTCTAAACAATCAATTGTAAACTCATAAAACTTAATAACCTTTTCCATGCTGTACAAAACAAACATGAAAATTAGACAATGTACAAAATACATAGAAACAAACAACTTGAAGACCTTGTTTCCAATTAGATATCCATATAAATCACTTCACTTATCACCCGAATTCCCTTTGATTTTAAACTTAACTTTCTAAATATTCAGTTTCCTTTAAGAATTATAAACCACATCGAGTGTCTCATAATCATTAGGGTGTACAACACAAATTAGCCATAAATTCAACCACCTAAACATCAGATCTCATAAAGTTAACACAAGCTTTCTCCCATAATAGTAAGCCACAAAACCATCAAATAAAACTACGAGTCCTTGAGGTAGCAAGCGACACACCTCCAGAAAGATAGACTGTTGTGACAAAGGGTGAGAT
>CBVK0101625526.1:0-13950 GCA_900067695.1 Picea abies | reverse complement strand
TCTGTGATCCAGGTGGAACCCGAGGGAGAATTTCTACCAGAACCCCAATGCATATTGGACCGAAAGGAAACCCTTCTCTGGAACCGAACCATTGCACAGGTAAAGGTGTAGTGGAGGATGCCATGAAACAGGAATATCCGATTTTGTTTACTTCTGTACATGCAATTCATGTTAATAGATCAAAACATCGAGGATGATGTTCCTTTTAAGGGGGAGGGAATTTTAACACCCTATTTCCCCCAGTTTGTAAAAATAACTGGACTGGCCAAGAACTATGGCAAACTCAGAAATGTGAATATGTGATGTGAATGGACCTTGTGGAAAAGGTTGATGAATGTGAATAATATTATGAATTTATATTGGAGGACTGCTGAGAGGGGATACGCTAAAAAATAGACCACGATGGCTACAGAAAGGTGGTGAAGGGCACCTGGAAAGGTGGTGTTAACTTCCACTGACAATCAATACCATATTTGGACTCCACTGGCCCAGAGAACCAAAAGCGGCTCACTGGCCCCGAATTAGATGCCTCGCAGGCTGGTAGGTAGATGGCTCCTCAGAAATTAATGAGGGATGGGGAGGTGAACCTCCCATCCATAGAGCCGTCAGACCTGACCAGCGCGAGGGAAATCGCACCACATACAACCTCGCAAGAGGATAAGGTGTGGGGAAGAAGATATTTGGAGGGGGACACGAGGGGAGAACTCGGGTGATATGCAGAGTGAGTGATAGCAGAGAGGAAGGAGAGTAACCTTTTCTCCTGGTCACTGGAGAACAAAGACGCAGTCTCAGAACATCATGGTCTCAGCTCGGGGGTGGCTAGTGATAAATCCACTGGGAGTCGCTGAGCCTACGGTTGGGTGGAAACGAGCACCCCTCTAAGCAGTTACATAATTCCTGGTGTTACTTTCTGATAAGTGTTTTGCCTTTGGCTTCTTGAAATATATGTATTCTGACAATTATGCTCATAAACTGTGAAATTGTGAATAATTTTAGTATAAGAATGTCTGTATGATATTTTGATCAGTACTGGTAGTTGTATGTTATAATGGAAATACTACGTATGGATTCTTATTTCATAATTTGTTATTTATATGCGTACTGATCTAATTCATACTTCATGTCTGGTTCTCGGGAGAGAGATACCCTTATCTGCCTCAGATAGTACCCTGGGTAAACTTCCCCATAGAGATACCCTTCTCAAATACCCATCAAGAACCTGGAGAAAGGACATGAAGGCACAAGTCCCTAAGAAACCCCTAATAAGTATTGAATCGATGGACGGAATTGCATCGGGAGATCGATGGTCACTCACGACCGTTAGATCAGAAGGAGAAATTGGAGTGTTAAGCACCTTAACCCAGAATAGGTGTTGATCGACGGACAAGATCCCGTCGGGAAATCTGTGGTCACCCATGACCGTTAGATTGGTAGGAGAAAGGAGGATGTTAAGGCCTTACCACTTTGTCTTTTTGTGTCTTCATGGGTAGCGAAGAGATCGGGATCGTAGATCCCCAAGGTCTAGGAGAACATCTGGACCATTGATTTTTCCACGTCTAGGGAGTTGTAGGAGAAGGCATAAGTTAGGAACCTGTTTGAGCCGTTAGATCTTGGCTGGAAAACCCGACAGTCGTTGGATCTGTCAGGAGATACTCAAGGGTCAAACCCCCAACGAATAGGGGCGAAAACACCGAAGCAGTCGTGGTCCGTCCGATTTAAGGAAGCCACGTGTTGCGAGATTACCCATTTCAGGAAATCGAGAATCGCGAATTCGGAAGTCCTGATGATGAGAGATCGGGACTTTCCATGGCGAAAACACTGAAGTAGTCGTGGACCGTACGATTTAAGGAGGCCATGTGTCGTGAGATTACGTGTTTCGGGAAATTGGGAATCATGAATTCAGAAGTCCCAATGACGAGAGATCGAGACTTTCCATGGTGGAAACACCGAAGCAGTCGTGGACCGTTCGATTTAAGGAGGCCATGTGTCGCGAGATTTCCCGTTTCGGGAAAATGGGAATCATGAATTCAGAAGTCCTAGTGACGAGAAATCAGGACTTTCCATGGTGGAAACCCTGAAGTAGTCGTGGATCGTCCGATTTAAGGAGGACACGTGTCGTGAGATTACCCGTTTCGGGAAAATGGGAATCGTGAATTTGGAAGCCCTGGTGACGAGAGATCGGGACTTTCCATGGTGGAAACCTTGAAGTAGTCGTGGACTGTCTAATTTAAGGAGGCTACGTGTCAAGAGATTAACCACATCAGGAAATTGTGGATCAAGAATAAGGGAGCCCCGTGGTCGAGAGTTCAGACTCTCGTGATGATAAGTCCCGATGAATGGATGAGATTCTTTCAGAGGATCTTAGGGTCTATATGACCATCAGATATGAGGAAGAGATGCCAGCTTTACACTGGGGCATGAATGCACATTAGAGTAAGTAGCAAGTAGATCTGGACGTCCAGAGTCAACCCGCCCAGATCGATGGCTAAGGCTTCATTCCTGCGGCCCCCTGCCATTCTGCCTTTAAGGGGGGGGGGGTCCAGAATCAAACGTGCAACTCTTGAATGGTCGAGATTAATTTTCCTTGATCAATGGTGTTCAGGTGAATTCCGGACCCCCCTTTCCATTCTACCTTTAATGGGGGGGGTCCAGATTTGTGTGGCGTGTGAAGTGGGACCCGTCTCCTATCACGCCGCCCACCATGTCATTCTTTCATATTTCCACTTGTACTCCACTCAATCGCATGACAGGGCCCATTCCTATTGGCCATTCGCTAACCCTGTTGGGATTTGTCCCTATTGGCTAGTCGCTTGCCTTGTCGGGGTTCGACGGTTGCAGAGTCGAATGATTTGACATCTCTGTAGTGCCGAGTCATGAATTATTGAGAGGCGCCATGGTTATTTGACCTATGATCATGACCCATGATCACATGGGAGTAGAGAGAGAGAGAGAACTAGGTTACGCTAGGCCTCCGTAGATATTTCGGTGGCTCTGATTCTGTAGGAAGCAACAAAAATTTTATTATGGTAGTGGGTGTGTGACAATACTCCAGATGACAATGGAGGATTTGGCCAGTACTGGCAGAGTCTATCAATGGAGAATCATAAGCACGAGGGCTTGAGGATCTACAAACAATGAGATCAGACTCAGAAGGATACTCAAGACCACTTGGATCAAGAGGGGGAAGCAAGGGCTCCCATGCCCCCATTGGATAAACCAATGGATCAATTGCTGAGACCAAGTATCGAGAAGGAAAACATGATTTCATAGGTTCCTTCTCAGAAGAAATTGAACACTGAGGATAAGATGCCACATAATTAACCCGTGGAAAGGTAGAGTCCACACGAACACTAGAAACATGTAAAGGAGTAGTCTGAGATAATGTCGAATTAGGATGGTGATTATCAGATGCCTACTGGTCGATAGTGACAATTCTTCCATTGTGAGGGAAATACATCACTTGGAAGAGTGTAGACACCACAGTTTTCATAGCATATACATAATCACATCCGAGAAGCATATTGAAATATAACGGGCCTTGCACCACTATAACATCAACAAGGGCGACATTCCTAGCTAACGAGATAGGTAACCAAGGAAGAACCCCCGAATATTCACTAGGATGTCTGTCAAAAGCCAACAAATCATGTGAAGCAGACACAAGGTCAGGAGATCCCAAGACTTTCCAAACTGAGGAGGATAAAATACTTGTAGAGGCTCCTTCATCTACAATACAATGATAAATGTTTGTCGAATTAACTTCAACCCTTATCTGAAAAGGTGCAGAATAAGGAAGACAAGTCTCAACAAGATCATTCCAATCTAAGGAAACAATCCTAGGGCTTGGAGGGGGTGTGCTTGGAACGAGCGGAATGCCCCCTTGTTCTGAAAGTACTGAACTGGAAATGCTAAAAACGTAGTCAGTAGACACATCACTCCCCAAGAAAAGAGTGGGATCAGCCGAAGACTTTATCGGCGTGACCACTTTGGTAGACTCTACACTCTCCAAGAGAAGAGTGGGATCAGCCAAAGACTGCATCGGCATGACCACTTTCTCAACCAATGGTTGAATGGGATGTGAGACTAAATGGTCTAAAGGCACCTCACTCCTCAAAATATGAGTGGGATCAACCGATGACTACACCAACCACTTTCTCAACCAATGGATGAATAGACTGAGAGACTACAAGGTTTAAAGGCACCTCACCCCTCAAAAGAGGATTGGGATCAGCTGATGAATGCATCGACATGACCACTTTCTCAACCAAATTATGAATAGGTTGAGAGGCTACAAGGTCTAAAGGCACCTCACCCCTCAAAAGAGGAGTGGGACCAGCTGATGAATACATCGACGTGACCACTTTCTCAACAAAAGGATGAATAGGTTGAGGGGAAACCTCTAAAGACTTAGAATCAGAAGATCTTGTAGACAGGGACCAAAATAATTGAACCTCTAGAAGGCCAGGACACAAATGAGTAAGGTGATCTCCCTTGCAAAGCTTACAAGGGAATTTAGGCTTACGTCCTATCCGTCTAGGTTTCTCAACAGAATCAATGCCCACACCATGAATAGCAGTGGTTGGTTTCACATCTCCAACATGACTAGCAGAGGTTGGTGATGGGTCGATAACATGACTCGCAGAGGCTACAAACCTATTGCCAGTATGACTAGCAGGGACTGGACTTTTCCCCCCAACATGACTTGTAGAGGGTGGGTGCTTGTCCCCAGCATGACTTGCAGAGGCTGGATGCTAGTCTTCAACATGACTTGTATAGGTTGTCAACCTGTCTCCAACATGAATCACAGAGGTTGGTGACTTCTCCTTCCTATTCCTCCTCTTTCTATTTCGTTTAGACTTTCGATTACTAGTAACCATACTTTCACCAAAGGTGGGAGAAGGAAGAGGAGAAGACTTTGCTGACGAAGGAACATCAACATTATGCCCATGAAATAAAGCACTTAACTGAGAAGTGTCAAGAGAATTAGGGACATTTGGAATGGTACCCAACCAAACCGGTAGTCCCAGATTCAACCCAAGAATGTACAAAGTGGCCATCAAAGGGACACCAACTTTTCCGAAGAAAGGAAAAGCACAAGAATCCCCTTGTGAAGGGGCTCCTTGGTTGGTATCATCAAGAAATTTATCCATGAATATATTATGAATAGTTTCTCCCCTTGCGGGATCATTAAAGTCTATAAAAGTCTCACACATTGACTCTGGCGAACCAGTGTTATAAAAACAATGGCTATACAGAGGCGATGGCTCTACATTTTTAAGCGGAAGACCAAAAAGTCCTCATGACCTACGAAGTGGGAGGTCTACCACCCTAGGTCAGAGACCCAAAGCAATAACTAACTAAATCACTATGGAAAATGAGGGAGCACAGAGCACACACTAAAAAATTACTAAAGGAAAATCAAGCAAACGACTAACTAGTAGGAAGAATAGTTACACCAGCCAACACTAGAGAAACTTACTGGTGCAAGTGCAACTCGAATATGGAAGCATCCTCCAGGTATACTCTGCAAAGTGTGGCCCGATGTCTGCCCTAGGTACTACGGTATACCCCCGCGGTCACCTGTGTAAGTCCCTAAAATAAAGGAAACTAGGTTTCCAGCTCGTGAACAATCACCAGACAGGTACAGTCGACAGTCGGGTGGACCGCAATGACCAGGGTATCAAGCCCCAAACCTATCAAGGGTATAGAAAGAAATTTTTTTGGAAGACGAATGAGGACCTCGAATGAATTAGAGACCCATGTAGCTCCATGGAAAATGTGATCAATGAAATCCCAAGACAAGTCCTCTATATGCATTCCCCACTATGCTTGGTCCGGCTTTGGAGGGGTTATCTCTGCTACCTTTCCACATGTGACCTCATGTTTATCCCCTGTGTTAGAGGGGGTTCCCAGATAATTTTCACGTTACTGGACTTCTACACTCCCTAGCACAGACTCCAATGTTTGATTTAATGGCCTTGAAGAGTTTCCTCTCCAACCTAATTCAAGGCCCTAACTCTAAACTAGTTGATGGACCCTACAAACATAAAAGTCTAGTTATTTTTAATTAGCATTCTTTTTAAGGCTTGATTTACTCAAAAGGCATGGTAGTGCAGCTGATGTTGTTAAGACTCTTGAAGAAAAAAGAAATGATGAGAACACTAGCAAAGAACGATTATCTTTCTTATTTTCTTTTGAAATGTTTTTTTTTAATTAGAAGAAAACACAACACTATGCTAATTTCTTTTTCTTTTTCAAATAACAATGCAAAGCAGATGCCAAGAAAGAAAGAGACCTAAGAAGCTATTTTTTTTTTTATATTTTTCTTCCAATCAAAGAAGAGGTAATAAAATATTCTAAAAGCGACTGATGAATGCATGATTCATGCCCCCCCCCATTTTTCTTAAAATTTCAAGCTAAAAACAAGTTAATAAAGCTAGGAAACATAAGAAATATTTCAAATGAAAAAGCAAGCTATGCTGGAATACAACCTAGGCTAAAAATGATTATGATAGAGACCATAAGGAAACAAGAAAAAACCTGGGAAGTAAAAACTTGACAGGGAAGAGGATGACTGCCTCCTCAAAATTTTCTAGACAGACACGCATCTGTCACTTTAGCAGCTAGCATATGCATGCGGGATGCCCTAAGACAGAACACGTATGAACGTGTGTAGGCCCACTACAGGCCATGTGTGCCTCTGTTTCTCCTCAAAATAAGTAAGACAAGTAGCTAAGCTTAGGCAGGGAGTATTGGTATTGAAGACCAGAACCCCTTAAAGGTACAAAAACTTACTCTAACAGAAAAAGATGCAAGAAAATTTGAGAAAAAAAAGCTAATCTGAGGTTATACCTAGGCTACTGAATGCAACAACAAAAACTAGAACTAGAGCCAGAAAACCCCTGAGAAGGATCACTTCTGATAGGGAAGAGGATGACTGCCTCTCCTTTAAAAAAAAAAAATATGGACTCAGACACGCGACTGATCTTTCAGCAGCCAGCGTATGTACGTGGGTTGTATGAAGTCAGGGCACATGTATACGCGGGAAGACCTTCTACATGCCAAGTATGCCTCTGTGGCTTCTCAAAAAATTAAAAAACAGTCAGGCAAAGGAAGTAGGGAGTATTGGTATGGAAGACTAGAATCCCTACTAGCTCAGACTTTTTCAAAAACTCAGAAAAAGGTAGTAAAACCAATTTAAAAATACCCAACAAGTATCCCTAAGAACCTTAGAGATCTCCCTAGTATGGTCGCCAATTATTTTATGGGTGGGAAATCCCTCCTACGGACTAGCATTAGGGGTTTTATCATGCATGCAGAAATGACCTAAAGTCTTCTACTTTTTACCAACATCCCAATCATAAACCCCATTATTCATATGTAAATACAAGGTTAAAGAGATCCAGTTACTGTACCTTAGTTTTCATGTTTGATGTAGATCTCTTTAGCGCTTGGTCGCTCCTTGAATGCAACTCTCCTCCCAACGCTGACCTGCATTCATAAAATACAAACAAAGAACTCCACATGCATATAATCTATAAACTAATGGGTTAGAGATTCTATCAAAATATAATCAAATTTAAATATTGACAATCTCATATGGCGGGACAGGAAAAGTACTTCTTTTATTAATCTCACAAGAGTAAACTTACAATGGTAAGATCGACCACTGCTCCTTGAATCTGGTCCTGGACTCCTCTTCAACTATGCTCCAACTGCTTCTGTATATGCTTCTGTTCACACAATAGTTTCAAAAGGTTGGGGCAAGGGAAATGCTAAATTGGGTATAGTTTCTTTGCTATGATTTTCCTCCTTTCAAATGGGTCCCCTACCCCTTCTTTTATAGGATATAAAGGGCTAGTTATTTGTTCAAGTGACCGACTATGGGCGGTCAAATGGTTTAGTTAACTTACCCAAAACTGTGTGTTCCATCTGCAACTTTCCATTTTTCATGCTTTTTAGGTGTACGCGGGCTGTAGTGGGTTAGCCAGCGTACACACGTGTGTAGTAGTGGAGCAGGGCACGTATGCCTTCAAAAAGAGTGTTTTTTAAGAAGGTGTTCAGTGGTGGCTTGGAAAAGAAGGCAAATGAGATGGCCTGATGCCAGGTAAGCATGTCTGGGACAATTTAGGGTTATAACATTGGGATGAATGTTCCACCCAACCATAGATCGACTATTCTAGATTTCAATATCCAGTCACCCCTGAGTTGAGGCTAGTAATACACAAAATAGGGTGGTCTATCACTATCCACTCACATCTTAGAAAACTCACAACCCACTTGTATTCTCCTACAACTATCCTAATTTTACACCAACTCTCTTCCTCTTGACTTGTCCAACCTAAGGAATGTACCCCTTCACTAATATTAGTCCCTTAGGAATCCCATTTGTTTATTAGGGTCTATCTGGCATATGTAGCTAGGAAACTCTCAACTAGGAACTCAAGAGAACTTGCTGCCAAGAAAAGTACCAATAAACACCAACACACACTCGCTATTTTAGTGCAACTCACTCAAGAGTCCACTCTTCAAGCCTGAAAACTTGGATCTTCAGTATTTAGCTCCAATTCACTCCAAATACACTCCAATATTCTATAGAATTCTCCCTCCATCGCTGCACCAGCTCCAAACTCTGTT
This sequence comes from Picea abies, assembly GCA_900067695.1. Taxonomy (NCBI): domain Eukaryota; kingdom Viridiplantae; phylum Streptophyta; class Pinopsida; order Pinales; family Pinaceae; genus Picea; species Picea abies. Next base: position 5,313 of record CBVK0101625526.1, on the reverse strand, counting down.
TTTCCTTTCTCTCTACCTCATGCTCATGAAAAAACATTCACTGTCTAAAAATACTATCCCAACCCATACAATTTCCTCTCCTTTGAACTCTTTTTCTTGACTCACACACTTCCCCAAGCTGATTGTACTCAGCCCCCATTCTTCAAATAACTATGGGATGAGACTTCTCACACCGAGCCTCTGAGTTATAATACCCTATTGATTAACAACCCTTTTGGATTCTTTTCTGAATTTCCTCCTATGAGGAGCTGTATCCAATCATTGGAGTTTAGGGTTTTTTGCACTCGGGTGCCCCTGTGTAGTGCCCTCGTGATATGGTGTATAAATCCCACATAAATTACTACTAGAAATTATAACCATAAGTTCCCATTTTGGTATCGACTAACAAATAATTTCACTACTTCTTCTTTCCATCCACTGAAGTCTACTACCTCCAGTGCACCCAGGAAATGTTGGATTCCATATTTCTCCAAGAAATTTGTTTATTCTTTCCATACTCCATCTTCCATCCCCCATGTAGTGAATTTATTCCAATGTCTAAACTAATATATCTCCTCCATATTATCTCTATGGATGTTTTGCATACAAACTTCTAGTTCTGTTGCAACAACTCCGTCGAACTTGGATTTTGTTCTTGGCTTGAACAGGGAATCCACAACTTGGTCTCTCATTATCGACATGGATATGGATTATTGTGGGTTATATTGAGGGTTTAGTTTATGAAGTTCTTCATTCATGTGCTTGGTTGCAAATTTTGTTCTCTAAGTGTTCAAATGCTCGTGAGTGAACAATAAAGAAAGAAAGGCATAAGCCTCCTCTATATTTATAGGTGGGAGGTGAAGTGGAAAATTTAATTCAACCAACAATGCCATTGATTCACGTGCATCAATATTTATGGTGGGAATAGATTCTTGTTCCTGTGAGGGGACGGTTGCGTCGATGGAGAAATGGTGGTCAAACCCATCCCATCAAGCATTGATTGTGTCAAAGTACTTCCAGTGACTAGCTGTTTCGACTAAGTCAATTTTCTTTTCTTGGGTAGGTCACCAAACTCGGTTGATTTTTGTTGTTTGGTTCTCATGGTCATGTCAGTTTTTTTGGGCGATCAAGGATATCTGGTCGAATCGCCCAACCAAGTCATTTTTCTTTTGTTTTTCGAGTTGGTTAATATTCAAAATTTTGAATTCATGTTCTTTTTGTTTCTTTGTTTGAATATAATCATGCTCTCTTAATTTATGATTGCCCTGCTCACTTGGTTTATATTTTTCTTGCTCACTTTATTTATAATTTTCTCGCTGCCTCGATAGGAGGATTTCACATTCGTCTGAATGAGATAATTCTCTTTTGCTGGATTGACTAGATCATCTATTTAAGATGTGGCATAAATTTTTCCTTGGTGCAGAGTTTCCTTTGGATTTTTTGTTTTCCTCTCTAAGTATCCTTTGCGATGACTATGGGATTTGTTCTCTTCTCACGTGAATTATATTTGTCTTGAATTAATTATTTTTGGTTATTTGGTTCGGTCATAGAACTTGTTGTCTTCAAACCATTTTGTACCTAATTCCAATAAACAACTTATTTATTACTTATCTTAATTCCTTTTTTTGTTTTTCTTAATTTTTCTTAATTTTTCTTTTCTTTATTCTTGACTTCGACCTAGGCTACTCCAAAGAGTTTTCAACCTAATCGGACTCTACTGGAACCCCTGAAGAGGTTTTCACCAGCAGGTATTTGAGGCCACTATGTGTTATCTTTATTTACGGGCCCCATTTATTAGTTTATGAAAGGGATTCCCTTGCAAAGTCCTTAGCTAAACTGCTCCCAATGGTCAGATGTACTTGACCATGTAAGGACCCAACCATGCAGTTTCTAATTTTCGTGGCTTTCCCTTTATTCGATTATCATATAGTAATACCAAATATCTCGCATTGATATATTTCTTCCTGATATGTTAGTCATGCCAAGATTTCTATTGGTTCTTTTGGGCTTCTTAATGCTGTTGTGAAAGCATCCTTTCCTCTAATTGGTTTAGTTGGTAGAAACATTGTCTTGTAATAAAAATATGGTTGAATTCAAGGAGAGATGATATCCTTCTTGCATTTTCACATAATTGTAATGGAATTACAACTTATTGAACATAAATAATCTTAAATGGTGTTTGGCTAGTCGATCTTTTGTATGATATCCTGTAGGCCCATAGTACTGCCGATATCTTGTTATCCCAATCATTCCTATTGATTCCACATATTTTTGTTAAGCCTTTATGTAATGTTTTATTAAATGACTTCACATCTCCATTGGCATGTGGATGATAGGCGATCGTCTTCCTATGGTTGATCATGAAACTTTTAAGTAATATTTTGATTGTGCCATTGAAAAAATGAGTTCTTTGATCACTAATTAATTTTAGGGAACAACCAAATTTTGTTATTATATTTTCATATATGAATTTAGCCACTATCTCTTTTGTGTACTTTTCTACTGGTTCTGCCTTTTCCCATTTAGTTAGATATTTGACCGCGTGATGATATACTTATCCCCAATTCTTTTGTCTCTTTTTGGGAAGGGGTCGACGAAGTTGATAACCCATATCTCAAATGGTAAACTCAGATTTAATCAATGTAATGGAATTTCATTTTTCCACAAAGGTATACCCATTCTCTAGCATTTATTTCACTTCTTCACCTATTCTTGATAGTGCTTATGTAAGGTCGACCACTAGAGTACTACTTGAAGGATCTTTATAACTATCGTGTCGGCTTGAAAATTACCTTCCATAGGGCCTGTGTGTGCTTCATTTATGATTCAAATATTTAATTAGCTAATGAATGACTTGGCTGATTTAAGAGTGTGAAAACCAAGACAAGTAAAATACATGAAGAGACTATGAGAAATAATAATATGCAACAAAGAATAAGAATGACACAATGAGATGATAATGGAGCTCACCCAGTGTGGCCTACATCTATAGGTCCGCTACCAATGGAGTGGACTCTTTAATTATGATGAAAATGAGAAATTACATCAATATATTAAATCTCAAAGCTATTATTCTACTTTTTCGATGCCCAATGAACTCTAAACAAAACCCTGCAAAAGGCTTCCTCTCCCCTTGCACTCCACCAAGAGGGAAAAATTGTGTTTTTTAATCCAATTATACAAAACAAATGTAGATTTAAAAACTTTAATCTAACACTCTGTACATAATAACACACCATAGTGCATTGGTGGTCGACATGGTTATAGAGATTTGGGTGCCTAATTGACCCGGGTTCGAATTCGTGGGCATCATGATTTTTAGATGTATGAAAGTTTTGAGATCAAAGTTGATTTGGTTGGTGGACCTTCCAAACACTATGGACTTGGCATGATGGAAAGAAGATAGCCATTGGTATTTATTCGGTTGGGAGGTCATGGGGTCAAACCCATGGACCTCCCCTCTTTGGCTTATATGATAAACTTGACTTTAAATAGAGAATGTTTGAAAATACTTTCCAAGTGGTTATGTTGGCTTGTTGGTTAAGTTGTTGCATATTTAGCTTGGAGATTGGGGGTTCCCAACCAACCACCTCTTTTCCTTATTTGAAATAGAACCTTCTTGTCCAATTGCAGGCTTCCACATGGAAACCTCTGATTGGTCCACATCACATTGATGACACATCACCTACCAACTGTACTAGAACATCACCTACCTCTGCCATGTGCCCATTGCTTAACTTTTCATGTGTCCTATACTGCTACCACGTGTCACTTAGTATGACTGTCACATGTCCTCCTGTGGGGATGCCACATTTCACCTCTACCTTTTTTTTCCCTTGTTTGGAAAAAACTTCAAATCACGATTATCTTCTTATACAAAATCCATTTGAGCACATTCAAGTGACATCATATATCTCTCATCGAGTTCTTTTTCATGGTGATATTTGCATCTAGTTTTAAGACCTTTGAATTTTGAGGTATTATGGATCCTCTTGGATCAATCCCCCCACTAGAAAGGTTTTGGAGCACCAAAAGGTTTTCATTCAGACACTAAGTGAGGGTAATGCCTCCCCATTTGACTTGTATCTCTACCCCATAATCGAACCATTTGGATCATTATAAAAAACTGAATAATAAGGATGAAAGATGAAATAATGTCTCTAACATAATCAATCATTATCTTTCTTTCAGAACTACTTGCATTCAATGTTTCCACTACTAACCTGTTGACGGGCGAAATTGACCATCCGTCAACTGGGAGAGTGGAACTGGTTCGGGGTTGTCTAAATAACCCAAGCCGTTTGGAATGAACCACCCCGACGAGTTTAACGGCTCCGTTGGCCACTCTAAGGTCTCTTAAGAAAACCAAAGAGAAAACTAATCTAAACTAATCTAAACTAATCTAAACTAATCTAACTAAAACAAATGAAAGAAACTAAAACTAACTAACTAAAACTAATAAAAGAAACTAAACTAACTAACAAATTAAAATTAACTAAAACTAAATATGACTATTCTAACTATTATATACAATCTACTAATTACTATTATAATAACTCAAATCAACTATCTAATTACCAGCTGTAATATTACTTATTCACAAATGTACATTATAAACAACATACAGATTTAATTAAAACCTGCAAAACTCATGTGTTTTCTGCCCTAAGACAGCCAAGAATCTCTTTTTCATTTTTTGTATTTTATGAAAAAGAAATAAACATTACTGAAATTAAACAATCTAATATAAATCTAATTAAGCTTATATCTAAACTAAAATACTAATGAAAAACAATAAACAACAAACTAATTGACCTAGAAACGCTCCAAGTCTGCCCTGTGTATGATGACTTCTAAGCTGGTCAGAGGAGGAAAACTCGCACCAGTTAATCCCAAAGATTTTTGTAAATGATAGGCCGTGCTGCTCCTTGAAGTGTTTTATAGGACAAACAAGACATAAAAGAAAATCATAACAATCTTATGATTATAAGTTCATGCAATAAGGGAAACCTGTTATGCAAAAAACTTATATATAACAATTCAATTTATGAAGAAGATAAACCTGTCATTCACCAACTAAATTAACAATTGTTATGTCTTTTATCTATTTGGAAGAGACAAGATATGGATAACAGTGATTAAAATTATATCATTTGCACATGATTTAGATAGCTAAAGTAGTCATAAACCATAAACAAATTGATATACATGACATGAAACAAAATGCTGATATATTGAGAAGCTAAAGCTATGACAAAACACCAAATTCTGCTTCATTCTGTATTAGAACTCCATATCATTGTTCTCCCACGAATGAGGATGATGATTATTACA
>CBVK0101625523.1:0-11155 GCA_900067695.1 Picea abies | reverse complement strand
CCCCCCTTCCTCAAAACACAATGTATCAAAACAAGGGAAAGATAGGTGAGATCCACCATGTGAGAGGTAGACACTCTCCAAAACCAAGAAAATATGACAAGTCAATGAAGCATGATCTGATGATGACAGATCATAATATGCTTCAATGAGTGTGTTGAAGCTGAAATTTTATAGTTGATACTAGTTGACAACAATAAAAACTCTCCAAACATTAAGGTGCTAGCCTACACCAAGATAGTCGAGCTAGTCAGAGTGCTTCCAAAACATAGAAGAAAACACCATAAAAGTCATCAAAATAGTGGTGAATGGAACTGTAAAGGCGTCATAATCAATCAATTCAAGAGCAATGAGAATGGTTCCCATGTATCATGGATGAAATACATCTATAAGATATCCTCAAACAATGGCTCAATTGCTACCATGACCAATCATCAATCCAATCACAAACAATCCTCAGAATTGGTACCTTGCCAAGATGTTGTCGTATACGCCTCTTCCTCAATGAGTTGAAAGAAGAGGAAATAACAAAAGGTCATGGATACCTGACAGGAAGACAATGTTGTCTCCAATCATGATGTTGATGATGTCGATAAGTGGAGGGTGTAGACCCTAAAGCCGACATTGAAGAGTTTGTTGTTGCTAAAAACTCTGATGTTGGTGTTGAAGAGTCTGATACTGACAACTCTAATGTTGAAGTTGGTTCCAAATATGGTTGTGAAAGATCCAAAGTTGTATCAATAAGAGGTGTAGGTGGTTGTTGTTGCAACTCAACAGTAGAAGAGTCATCTTGTGTGATGGACTCTTGTGCTGGAACAAATTGAGTTTGAACGACAGAAATATCGAGACAACCTGTTACTGGCAATGAAATCTCAACAAAACCAACTTCAAACTTTGTTGGTCTTATCACAAGATGAATGGGATGTACAATCCCCTGTCCATTCTTATCAAGGCCACCACCAGTGTATCTCATCCGATACATCAATTTTGACCCAAAACCATGAGTGTGCAACTCAAAATTCAGTGAAGGAAGCTCAGTAGTGGTAAACAATGCAAAAGCGACATTCGAAGCAAGAGACTGTTGCAGATCTTTCTGCAAACAAGCAATAATATATTCCTTCTCTTTTAAATCAACCAAAAAAAGTTCATTGAGAAGAGTGAATTTCTCCTCCATCTCATTAATGTGGGTGATGCAAGTATCAACTTGAATTTGATGCTTCTCCATTAGACTTCAAATGAGTTCAGAATCCGTGGAATAATAGGTACAATTGTTTTGAAGACAAATCTTGGATCTCTCTTATTCACCTCGAAGTTTGCTAACTTCTTTGAAATTTTTTAGATTTAGACTATGAAGGGTCGAGATAACTACATCTATGCCCTCCATTACACGGATTCTCTCCCAGTGAATAATATCAGTGAAATATGCCTATCAGAGTAGCGATATGAGGTTTTGTTGATATGTTGCATGCAACTATAGATCTGATAAAACTATTGTATATCCTAAACTGCGACGTGGGTATTGGAGATTTTTTGTGAGCGTGAGCATCCATATGCAATGCATCTCTCTACAAAAAATCAGATCCACCCAAATCGTGTATTTTGAGATATCGTTGATGGATCCGTGGCAACTATATATATCATAAAACAACTTTATCTTCTAAATAACGTTGTGGGTATTGGATATTTTTGGCGAGCGTGAGCATCCTTATGCAATGCGCCTTAGACCCAAAAACCAAATTTACCCATATCAAAGATTTTGAGATATGGCTGACGGATCTATGGCATGTTGATCTTGGAGAGAATGTGAGGTGTAAGAAGAATTTTCAGTGAGTAATCCATCTTTCTCGTTTCTTTGTTCCATCTTCGGTACTTGCAAAAGAGTGTTGGTGATGATCCTTGCTAACGTCATATGGGATCTGATACCATGTAGAGTTTCTAAGATACCTGCACAAAATATCTACCTAACAATGAAAATGTACACAACTTGCAAATGGTGTGAAGAGAAGACACACAAAATGGAGAAAGAAATGAAATAATTTCTATTAACTGAATGAGAGAAATGATACAATACAAGTGATATTCTATGTATCACACAATTAAATCACCATAGTAGTCAACTAATGTGCATTAGGAGTGCTCTAAATATATCTTACACACACTGGTAGTCACTAGAGTCAACTGCCACCTAGTCCTATTTAACTGGTCATGTGGTCATTAGTTAACTAGTCAAACTGGAGTGAAATTAGGAGAATATCACTCACACATGTGGAATGCACCTTATTGGTGATGATCCCAATGCAAGTGTGCATTACCGGTGATGATCCCTAGGTTAGCATGCAACACTTGGTGATAAGACCAATGTTGACATGCAACACTTCACTCAACTAGTCTAATTGAATGGTAACTGAGAAATGACTGGAGGGTATGTGGCACCCTTATCTAGGGGAGAATATTCTTAATGAGGGGAGAATATCTCAGACTAAGGGACCCTCAACATATCCAAATAAACACAGGAAAAGAAAATGAAAGAAAAATCTAGGTGTGTGTAATATCTCCAACAAGATCTGGTTGGCAAGAAATAGATGCATATTTCAAAATGAAAGGTCAGATTCAACATCAATAGAAAATAAAGCAAATACATTGTTGCTAGAATGCCTTAGTCAGAAAAAATCAACAAACAAAGACTCCATGAAAACAGTCAAACATGAGTAGATGACGGGACTCAAAAATGCTAGACCAACTATCCCTACTTTTCCAAAACCAAGGATGAAAGATCATTGGAAACTCAGTCTTACAAAAGAAGAATATGAAACATGGAGGAAATCATAAAACATGCATACTCTTCACTATGATGGAGCCTCGAAAGGGAACCCTGGGGAGACAGGAGCGAGAGGGGTAATTTTCAACCTTGAGGCGCATGGGGAGAAGGAAGTACAACCAATAATCAAGAAGAAGCATTAACAATCTATCAAGGTAGAAAAATAGAAAAGCACTAGGGCATTTGAAAAATAAAAATAATTAGTGATTCAAAAATCATCAAGAAACACTTATGCTTGGGGAGTAATCCAGAAGATCTAACCCTCCGATGACTTATAAAATGAACCATGAAAATGGAACAAGTCCAATTTCTTCATATCCTCAAAATCCACAATGAAGAAGAGAACACAGAAGCCAAGAGAGCCATGACACTACCAACAACAAGGCTCGTAATCAATGGCTTGGAGGCAAGGTCGAACCCGATTCCATGATAAGGATTGACAACGTGGAAAAAAACTAGGTGGATGACACGTCGCGATAGCATTTGGCACATGCAAAGGTGGGAAATATGTGTCGACGTGACCAACATGATAAAATGTGTGAATATTTATAAAGGATACACACTCATCACTCGAAGCCATAACCAGACCATCATGGAAAAGGACGAGAATATCTGCAATATTAATGGAAGAGGGTTGGGACAAAGCATGCATGTGTGAGACTGGATTTGAAACGACTATTAATAGCATGTTTCTTCAAGCTCAGGTGCACAATTTGGAAATGGGTGCTCTCCCTCCAGAATATGTCTTCCTCAATTCAAGTGAACATGCTTATCGTATTCGACAAAGAAATAGGGGTTGGTGTTTGAACAACTGTTTTAGATTTTTGTTTATGAATATAGGAAATTATAGATATATAATTGGCTATATTTTGTCTATATTAAGGCCATTATTCAAAATTAATCTAGAAGACATGTTATAAGTTTTGTTTTGTCAAGAAAAACCTAAATAGAGGTCACAAATATCTTTTTGTAACCCATTTTGTGGGGAATTATGCAGACTTCTTTAATAGAACTCTCTAACCGTTTGATTAAAAAAATAAAAATTGTTGGAATTATTTATATTTGTATAATGATAATTATGGTTGTTAACGTCCTTTGAAACTAATTTTCGTTTAAGGAATTATTTGGTTTTCTTTAAAAATTTATTTATGTGCTCGAAAATATTTAAAAGAATCGTTTCTGAATAATCAGAGTTTTGATGATTTAAAAGGCTAGGAAGGTTGGTATTGAAACATATATCTAGAAATTGAGATCTAATTTGGATGTGCGTAGGCCACTCTAATAGAAAGTGCTTTTCATCTCCAACCCTCTTAGTGTCACAGTGATGACAAATTCTTTTGGCTGGGGGAGTTTTAAGAATTGTCCAACTCTTGTTTCACTGTGGAGCTTATGAGAGATTGTTCTTATTTTAACAATGTTGATTTTCTTATGTATGCTAGTTCGAACAAAGAGATACTTTTGATCTTCTAGATTATTGTTAATCACCTCCTCATAATATATTGATTTTCTTTTATCCTCTAACTCTTTATTGCACCACAATTTCCCCTTAAAAAGAGATGTAATGATATTTATAATATTGTCAATAGTCTACAAAGTGACCACTTCCTTGATCTCCCAATGATTTAGCCAAGACTTGGCATATTTATGCCAACTTTGCTTGAGCCATAGGTTGTTTTGACTAGAGTTGGAAGCAATCTTAGGAAGCCTCTTGTCTTCCATGTTGTTTATATTTTTATTATACATTAGGTACATAGTCATAGCCATTCTCCCAATGGGGGGAATACTCGCTTCTATGACAAGGATATGATTGGGTCTGTTGCATTAATTTTAAAATTATAATTTACAAAATGCTTGTGGATTTGCTCAATCTTTCTCCATGATTCCCTAGAGATGTTTCAACCAAAAACTTCACAACCATATAAGATAATAGGAGTGACATGTGTCTCAAAGAGGAGTTTATGTTTATCCCATAGCCAAAGGTTTGTTGATTTACAATTGTTTTCAAGGTGGAAATAAGCTTTCCAATCTCAATTTACCCTTTTCTCAATGTTATAGTTCCAATTAAGCCTGTGATGAAGATCAATTTTGAGATATTTGTATGACATTAATTCCTCCAAGATATTATTGTCATACACAAAGTTAGTGTAAGTGATCTTTCTATATTTGATTATCAGTACCCTTGTTTTGTTAGTGTTAACATGCATATCAATACTAGAGTATAAATTCTTGAGAATTCTTAGTTGGTTGTCGAGATCACAGGGACACCTCAGCATAAGAACGATATCATCAGCATAGAGAAGGAGGAGAATGACTATTTTAGCTAAGTCACATCGAAACAACTTGCTTCTTCTAAACAACCCTCTAAATTGTTGATGTATATTCCAAAAAGGGTATGGGATAAGGGATAACCTTTCTTAACTCATTTATTACAATTAATTTCTTATGACTATCCTTGAATGTTCCTAAACTTGGTAATAATGCTCTCATATAGCCTTATCACAAAAACTCTCAACTCAAAAGGAACTTTTAGCTCTTCTAACCTATTCCAAAGGTTAGTTCTAGGCACTCTCTCAAATTCTTTCCTAAAGTCAATGAAGTAGCATAGGAGAATGCTTTTTATTATTACGAAACTCCTCTGCAATGATCCTAAGCATAATAAGGTGTTCCACAACTGAATGATAGCTGTTAAATATGGTCTGGCCTTTAGCCCTTTTTCCATAGCTTTCTAGGCATATGTTGATATTCTTTTCCAAAATCATTCCATATAACTTGGATAAAAGAGGGCTAATCATAATGGTTCTATAATTAGAGGGGTTGTTTTCATATACACTTTTAAAAATAGGCACAATAAGGCTTTGAGTTAGTGATTTAGGAAAACCTTGCTTGACTACTAGATTGAAGAGCTTTTGAATGTGAGGGATTAGGACATGCCCTTCAATTTTAAGGATTTTTGTTTGGTATCCTTTGATGTCCTTAGCTTTCCCTCTTGTGAGTTGCTTAAGCCCAAATTCCATGTCTTCTAAAGAAAAAACTTCTTCCTCTATAAAAAGGATTTGAGGTTGTCCACAATATCGGGGTATTCATAAATCTTTTCAAGGTAGTAATTCCAATCCCTCAAGGAAATCATATTGTTTTCTTTATTTTTACAAGTTAGAATTTGCCTCCAAATTTTCTTAGGATCTAGCTTAGAGAGGTGTAAAAGATTATTTTTTATTTATTTATATAGTATGTTTATTTCTTTTAATTAGGGCTTTGTACCTATTTATCTTGTCATATTTTAGGGACTCGTTATAAGAATCCCTAATGGTTCTTCTAACAATTTTAGACTCTTCATCATACCAAGGGTTGGTCGTTCTATTTTCCTTTTTACATGACACCTCAATAGAGAACTTGTTAATGGAGGTAGAGAGGGTTATTGTAAAATTATGATAGATGTCCTCAATGTTGTCCTTATTTCATATGAGAATTAATTCATTATTTAGATCCTTTAGAATAAGATCATATTTATTTTTTGTCGAAGATCAAGTGCTTTTGGTTATTAGAATTCTCCTTTGTGGGGATTTTTTGCATGACAAATTTTAGAGCTAGGGTTAAAGGTCTATGACTAGAGTTTGGTTCATGGTCGTTTAAGATGTCAAAGTTTAGTATTTTGTTGTATACAAGGATATCAAATATCACATAGTCTATGACACTAATGCCAAGTCCATGAATACAAGTCATCCAATTGGATTTTGGCCACTTCATTAGACCATTGTGAATTATTATATCTTGAGAACTATAGATCTTGATCAACTAAAAAATGAACAAATTCTCAACCAAGTCTTCAAAGTTTCTTTTGTATTTGCTAGCTAAAACAAGGTGCTCGTTTAACCATATAGGATTAGGGTTGGAATCATTGCTTAAGGTAATAGATTAGTTAGTTGTTCTAGCATTAAGTTTCCTAACAAGAGGATATTGCCTTCATTTCTCATATTATAAATTCTTGTTCTAAGACATTGTAAGAATACATTTTTATCTAAACCCTTTTTCTTATAAAAGGTAGAATTAATAGGTGCAAAATAGCATATTGCTATATAAATCCTTTTAGAATTAATGTCTAAAATCTCCATCCATGTGTAAAGGATATTTCTTGTGAAGTCTAATATGAGGAGAAATGTTCTTCTTAATGTAAAAGGATCTCTTGTTCTAGATCAACCACAAGACAAATTGTTTTATGTTATGGACCTTATATTCTTCATGTTCCCAAGTTTCAACAAGCAATACAATTTCAATTTCACTCGAAATTCAACTTAACATGGGACCTTTTCTCCATAGAAAGCCATGATAATTCCAAGAAAGGATTGCGAGTATTCTAAATTCATTTTTATTATTTTCTTTTTGGTCTCTATCTCTAATAATAGATTTTCTATTTCTAATCATTGCCCATTTTCAAGTACGAATATGGATACAAATAGGATTTGGTACGAAAAAAAATGTAATGAACAAATTTGATATGACTATAATATGAAAGTAGACATCTCATAGGTACAAAAGCATGCATTTTTCAAATTTTAGAAAAATTAAAACTATACATAAACACCTTCAAGATTTTAAATAAACATTCATTCTTCATTGTAAGAAACTTAAAACATATCTCAAAGTTGAAACATAACATATGATATAACAATGTGATGTGTGTGTGTGTGTGTAAATGATGTGATTGTCCTCATTCCATCATTAGTCACATGAAAATAACTAATGTCAAAAAATAGTTTAAATGTAAGTGTTGAACACACTATAGATAAGTTTCAAAGCATAAGTTAAACGTTCAGGCTCATGGCCTCAATGTATGTATTTTTTTAAGATCAATTATGTAACACATGTGACATCAACGTTCATTCAAAAGATTACATGGAACAACAGTCACAAATTTATTGGAAATGATTCCTATGTTTTTGTGTGTCCATTATTTATTTTGTATTGCTCAACATAATAGTTCTTACTTATGTCATTTGAGTTTATTTTCATTTATATGAAAGCATATGGGTTGACGATTCACAAATGCGGACATTGTCTCATGATGGTAAAGTTACTAATAGTATGAGTTATCATTGACTATATTGCTATAGTAGTTCCACTCTTATATTAACAATTAATGAATAGTTGAATTGTTAAAAAGCTATACTATAGGATGAGAATTTGCTATTCTAGTTGAAGTTCCACTCTTATCTTAACAATTGTATTTTAATAAACAATGTTGAACTCTTATTAATGGTTAAGATATAGCATGAAGTTTAAACATTTAAATATATTGCAATACACATAGTAACATTTGGTTAATCTTTAAAAGTTTAAAACAGTAAATATGTTTAAGCATTTAGTTAACTTTACCATATTGGTACTATGTTGAATATTCATCACATTTTGAATTCCATGTAAATTTGTGTACACCAAAGACCAATACAACTAAATCTTGATACTGTTGTTAATGATTCTCTTGGGGAGTTATCGTAGTTTTTGGAAAACACTCATGTTTTTTCCCAACCTCTTGAATTACATATGACTTGATCTTTCCAAAACTGATGGTGGTTGTGGCGGATCAAGAAGGGTTTGAGTGAGGTTCAAGGGTTGATTTTTAGATGATTTATTTTTCTTCTCTATTGGACGAGTATTATTTTCTATATTTGGCTTCTATTGCCTCGTTGGATGTAATATTGTCGACCTCAAGTAAGAATATCTCCTTGAAATCAATTAAGACTCAAACTAAAATTGGACCTAGCTATCCTTGAACCTTTGTCTCTGTCGAGCACTCATACTCATAACCAAAACTCGAAGAGTCATAGGAAAAGGTAGTTCAATCTTTTCATATGACAAGTCATCCATGCTCGTTAGTGAAACCAAGTAATGACTATATGAAAATATCATGCTTTAGTTTACTACTTTTAAGGGACTTTGGTCCTTCCACCCAGGGATCCAATCCTATCCAGGGATCTAACTGTAATAAAGCTTGTACAAGAAATTTATTACTATGTTTAGGAATAATGAGGATTGGTTAAAATAAATTAATTATAATATTGGGGTTAAGTAAGATTGTCCCTTGTTCCTTACCCTTTTTGTCATTTATATGACAAGTTAGAGGCATGTTTGGAAGAAGTGGGTTGCAATGGTACTACCTTAGTTGGGATAATGATCACTTTTATTATTAAGGAAGTTGATATTTTTCTTTGGACTTGGAACCCTTATGATGAAAATATCTAAAAGTTATTAAAAATTAGGTTTTTAGTGTTGACATGTTAGTAAATATTGATCTCTCTTGATGGCCCTTATGTTTATATTTTGAGCTTCTTCTTACTATGAAAGAAATAATATGTCTTGAGGGGGGACTGATCCCTACAAGCACTTAACCTATCAATCCTAGTGAGTGAATCTCACCAAATTGTGTCACATGAAAGGGAATCACAACAAACAACAAATAAAACAACTTGTACCATGACTCTAGAATGTGTGAGAGAACTACATAATGACAAAATGATGTGAAACCTTCAACATCAATGCTGATGTAAACAAATGACAATATAATGCACAATTCCCATAGGAATGGAATAATTTTATTGAAACCAATTACCAATGCATAAAATAAAATGTCAAATGTAGCATAATTCTACACAATTTATTACCATCTTGTTAAAATACAACAATATTACTTTTTCCATTATTGAAACCAAAAACTATTATGTGTTTCTATCCCCAACAATAGTATATGAGGGTGGGGGTGAGGATGGGGAGAAATATTGGGTAAAATATATTACTTTTTATGTTATTTAAACCAAAAAAGATTACATGTTTCTAGCCCCAACAATAGTATATGAGGGTTGGGGTTAGAGGAAATATTGGGTAAAACATAATATGTTTTACCCCACCACCACCCTCATATGAGGGTGGGGATTGAATAAAACCCTCAAATGTTTTACGCAATATTTCCTCCCATCCCCACCCTCAATATGTTTTACTGAATATCCCCCCCGACCCCCACCCTCAATGATCCGAAAAGATCTTTTAAATGACTATGGTTGATTTATTATGCATGTGTTCATTAACCAATTAAGGAAGCTTAAAGAAAGAGGAAGAAGATATGAGAAGTTATCACGACCATATAAACATGTACATAAATGAAATGAAGCAATAAACAACAACAAACCATAACAACAATGTGATAATGGAGTTCAACAATCTTACCTACATCTTCGGGCCTTTGTCTCAGTGGGTGAGGCTTTCTTATTTATGTTCAAAGCTCAATAAGTACATCATAGTAGTTCCAAAAGGCTACAAAATTGATCTGGTCTTGTTCTCTCAGATCTTAAGAACCCAACAGAAGAAACAACACTCAAATCGGGTGACTGGAGCTCCTAGAAATGGCCCGCAAAGGTGCGCTCCTCAATAGCTTCCCTGCATAAAAATGGCTTTGGCTTGCATTTCTTTAACATAAACCTACTCTAAATCTCTTCCCATGGCCTCAATAAGGCTTGGTTTATATAGATCTAGATTTGGTAACCATCTCCCAACTTCCCCCCAAGATCTGGCCTCAAAAAGGGCCCAATATCCCCCAAAAATGGGCAAACATCTCCAATAACAGGCATAAAATCATTAAAAATCCACTAATCTATAGTTGGAAAACCCACTTTATTGTATAAATATAGGACTTAGCCCCCTGGAATGCGCACGCCCCCCTCTGCAGGGTCATATTGATGCCATATGGCCAAGCACCATCCCCCTAGGGGCTGTGCGTTGGCCCTCATCCTGAAATCACTAGTCACATGGCGTTACTTAATAGGACTGCGGGTCCTAAATATGCACCCAACAGGTCATTATAGTCCGGGTCCTATGGCTTAACATGTGCTAGAAGTTAGGTCTGAATCCCTGTGGCCCCGCACCTGTGCATTGTTGGAATAGAGCGACCTTTGTGAACCCTGTGGTCATAACATATAGTAATACCCGCGGGCTGGGACTTAGCCCCAACCCCCTTTTGCCTCCATATTACCATATAGCACACTTTATATACTATATCGTGGCCATGATATAACAAGTAAAAAGGTGGCACAATGGTATGCACCCTTGCCTAATCACTTGCCAAGTGGGAGAGGTCTCCGGTTCGAATCTGGTAAGCT
The DNA here is from genome assembly GCA_900067695.1 of Picea abies. Classification (NCBI taxonomy): domain Eukaryota; kingdom Viridiplantae; phylum Streptophyta; class Pinopsida; order Pinales; family Pinaceae; genus Picea; species Picea abies. The sequence goes on along the minus strand of CBVK0101625523.1, from coordinate 196 downwards.
CTACAATTTTTCCATAAACCGAATGACCAACCACTAGGTGCCACATGGTAGCCCAAGTATGGGCCACGTGGCACCATCCTATTCATCCAAAATATCTGCCACGCGCTAGTCAATGATTGAATCATTTTTTAGTGTTGTACCTGCCACATGTCTGCCTTGTCAGAGCTGTATTTGCCACCTGTCTACCCTGTTGGCA
>CBVK0101625521.1:0-14620 GCA_900067695.1 Picea abies | reverse complement strand
TACAACTAATGGCCTAAAGTTGACATAAATAAAATAAAATTACTAATATAATATGCCCCAATTAAGTGGTAATGAGCCAATATTAAGGCTTAATATAGAAACATAGGATTAAATCATCATCGACAAAACTATTGTATAATCTTCCTTTTAATCACTAAAAATATTGAAAATTGTGTATTAACCACATAGGATGAATAACAAGAGACAATGGAGGTTTATGGTGTAATTAGGGATATATTAGTGACAAAATGCGGGGAGAAGGTGTAATGATAAGTGTATTTGTATGGCAGAAAATATGACAAAAGTGGAGCTCAACAAGTGAAATGTACAAAACTGTAGAAATACAGTGTGAAAGACTCAATAGAATGGTGACATATTATCTGTGAGAAGAGATGTGATGGATAATCACATTCACAATAAGATGATTGTTACAATGAGGCTCCAAAGGCATTTTTGACATAAATAAAATCCAAAATTGTAACCCCGAAAGATGAAAAACCAACAGTTTTGTGGACCCCATTTTGGGTAGTTTGGTGTATCAACTTCTTGTGGGCGTAACTTTGGCATACAATCTTCGTTAGGGGAATACAATAGCTCGTTTGAAAGGTATTGATGAGGAGATTAATTTTGGGGGATGAGACATAGCTTTTGGATATTATTGAGATGCTCTATCCTAAAAAAATGTTCTTTAGGACCTCAAAATGGCCCCGAAAGTTTAGGAACCGAAAAACTTCTAAAAATAGTAAGTTGCCATAAAAATGTTTTGAGCCAATTGGAATAGGTGGGTGGCCACTGATATCCACTTGGATCATGGTGGCTTGTTGCAGAGAGTATATGTGCAAAAAATCCTACTCTTGGGTGGAATGTTCATCATCTGCAGTTAGTTGTGTAAAATGTTTTAAAATTATAAGTGTTTTGATCTCTGTGTTATTTAGTATTAAGTGTTGTGTCTAAATTCTACATTTTAATCTATGTTTATGTGATTTAATGTTTCTATGCATGTTCAAATAATATGCATTCACGTATTTAAAATTGTTGATGGTCACATGGATCATTTTTGTTTATGTTGTGTGGATACATTCATATTAAATTGGTATCAAATTTATGTATTCGACCGATTTCTCTAGTAACATGGCCTAGAAAGGTAGTTGGGTATGTTACACCAAAGGAGACTTGGTTTTGGTCTACGAACAAGACAAGGATACCTTCAAGTTATGAAAAATTAAGCCCACGTGGCACAATTATTACATTGTGAGGCATGTCCTTTCTAAATAAGCTTATGGATTAGACTATTCTGAAGGAAACATGCTATATGATCCCTGCAATAGGTTCTATGTCAAGAGGTACTACACTTAGGTATCCAATCCTAACCCTCCCCTTGTAACTGTTGTACATTAGTAGTTTTAGTGTTAGTTAGATTTATATTTTTGTTTTTCTTTGGAATTTTCTTATAATGCTTTTTTCTTGGTTAGCAGATGTCATTGGATACACCCATGTTTGTGGTATTTGTGGATGGCTCTATTTGGCACACCTAGAACCTTTCTTTCACATATTGGGTGATCTATTCTCCCACATGCTAGATTGTGACCTCAGGAGGTGCTTGCCTTGGAATAACAACCAATAATGTGGCTATGTATAGTGTTGTAATCAAATTATTCTTGGAAGACATCTAGCATGGAATTCAATATTTAGCATTTCACTTGAATTTGTAGCTAGTGATGTCACAGTTTAATGATGAGTACAATATCCATGATCCTATAATTCTATAGAATTTCTTATGGACATAGCTTCTTGAGTGTTCTTTTGAGTTAATTACTTACGTTCTTATTCTGAGAAGTTCTAATTGCTTATCTGATGCACTGAATAAGTATGCATTAGATCAATATTTGTCACATTAATCAAAATAAAAGCATGCATGTACATATTATGGTAAGAAAACACAACACCATTTTGAATATAAGTAAATTTAAAGAGTATATGTATATTATAAAGTTTCATCAAGTACAAATATGTGGAGTTTGATGTACAAAATCAAGCTTCCTAGCCCTTGATAATACATGTATGACTAATAGTACAAGATAGATCAAATAAATCTAGGCCTCAAGCCCTAGTCAACATGGGTCTCATGGTAGAAAACAATGGCATTTTCCACCCATTCTAAAATTCACACCTAGGCTCATGGTACTCCAACCACTTGACATTAGACATGTTTGGTGTTGGGAAGACAGTGTTGGATATAGAACAATGAGAAGAGATGAGGTATAGAGAAAAGGAGTAGGATCAAGAAGATCAATAGGACCAAGAAAGAAAAGAGAGGAAAAAGAAGAAGATGGGGGATAGGAAGAAACAACTAGCACAAAATCTGGGAAGACCATTCGAGCATGAGCTGTATCTAGATCAGAATCATTTTTTTCCAACTGAGCATGAGTGGTATCCAACTCATTATGGGCTGGTAAGAAAACTTGATAAAGAGGCCCTAAAGATGTAAAATATTTGCAAAGTTTAGGGGTTGAAGAAGAGGAACCAGAGGAATTTTGAGTAGTTCTCGGGGCTGTAGGATGTTATGTGTGTAAAGAAGCCACCGATATAAGTAGAGTAGTGTACATTGAACCTCTATTGTAGTGTAGAGTGCAAGCATAATTCCATAACTTTAATAAAGAAGAAAATATTTTTTGGACGTAGCTTAGGAGGGGGTGAACCGTGATAAATTTGTGTCTAATTATGATATCGAATGGTTATTCATGTATGTACCGTGTTAATTCATGTCTATATTGTGTTAATTCCTACCTTTACTAAGGATGAATTCTTATATTTTCTGATATTTTTTATAGATTCATGCACAATAGCTTTAACTGTATGTTTAACCACTAAATGACAAGAATATAAACTCATATGTATATAGGATTAAGTAACCAGGCCAAGTTAACTAGGATCTACTGCATGAAAGGATATTATAGGTATAACAAAGTGTGCTTCCCTTTTTTCCCTCACCACTATAGAATCTTAGTTCCTGTAGTCCCCATAAAGATACCTCAGGTGAGACTTCGCCTGCTTGCAGGTCATGTCGAAAGGGATGATATCTGTAGGGTTTTTTTGGACTAATTACATTGAACCCAAGGTTTTGAACCTTCCTGTGTGCCTACACCAACAAATGGTTCTATTGCCAGGAGATGGAATCTAAAAGTGATGGAATGTTTTGGAGACCTATGAGGAAAGAGATAACCGAATGGATGGAACAAAAAGAATAATAATTTTCTCAGAAGGAGAATAAAAACCCTCACTTCTAGAATAATAAATGGTTGTAGAGGTATGTGTATACAGACTTGGATGAGATTTTTTCAGTGAATTTCCTAATATTTTAGTAGAATGGAAAAGACTAGTAGACATAGACCAACTGTGCCAAAGAACTGGAGTCATGAACTAGTGAGACAAGTGGACTCAGTAGATAATATGATGTCCCAGGTAGTGGAATTTTGGCTCGACAATATCTTGGGAGGCTACGTAACATAATTTTGCATAGAATGTACTCAGATTTACAGTGTTGCAGAAAGAGACTTCTTTAAATGTCCACAATGAAGATTCATAAAGTCGTTAGCCACCTGGATAAAAATGATACTATGTGATAAATTTGATGACGATGGAGTCATATAGCTAAAGTAATTTACACATAGAGAGGGATTTGGGTTTCCTGACTAGGAGATGATACAAGGGTAGGAAAATGGATAGATGAAATGGATACTAAGAATGCAATAGAAAAAGGAAGGGATATCATAAGGGGAAGATAAATTTGGAGTCCTACACAGTGGGAGAAGGTACAAAAATTTGAGAACTACATTTGGGGAGAGAGAGAAACGCAATGAGTACCTGGAGCATCACATAGACATCTATATCATAGAAGTATAGTAGATAGAGGGAGAAGAGGAAAACATCTAGTTCAATACAGTTGTAGAAGAACCATTAAGTCCTTTTTGAGACAAGTCCTAGGTCAAAACAACAACCATGTGTGTGTCATCTGAATCCAAGAAAATGTTTGAAGATCTCTCCATAGCACTTGCAATTAGTAAAGGAAGTCAAAGCAGCAATAACCAGAGTAGTGGTAGCGGTATAGGTAGTCAGAGTCAACCAACATCACCAAGGAGGGGTCCTACACCCAACATCATGGCATGAGTAGATTACCAAATTTCAAAGGAATTGGATCTAAGGATCCAAAATAACATCTGTTCATATGTGAAACCATATGGAACTACGAAAAATGTCCATGATGATGGAACAAATATTGTACAACTAGAAACAAATTTTAGAGGACACATGCTAGTCTAGTACATGAAGCTCCAAAGTGCTACACCACCGGGTCAAACGAGGAAATTATTACAGATTACACAAGAATTATTAAAATAATTTAAGAAACCAAAGTCTGAGTTATAGTACATTATTGAGCTCAAGGAGATCAAGAAAGTACAGACTGAGTCAGTATGGGAGTTTGATCATATATTCAAAGATGTGATGGGGAGGTTAACATTTCAAATACATGATCAACAACATAGAGAGTGGTTCATTCTAGACTTGTTACCTCACATCCATAGTCCTTTAGTACAAAAAAAGGTTACGTCACAGTCTTAGGCATTGGAAATTGCTATGAAATTGGAAGTCTCTCTAGTTGGAGACAACAATGGAATGGCGTAGATATAGAACCAACTAGTTACATTAAAAATTCAATTAGCAGAAATCAAAAAGGGGAAAGAGAAACAGGAACAGGTCTAGTGAACCAAATGCAAGACTTAAGGTCACCACAATTGTGAATTTATAGCCTTTGCACAATACTTAGCATCTAGAGCACCAAACCCACTACTAGGAGGATGATACTGTGAGATATGAAAGAAATAGGGACACAACCCCCATGTGTGCTAGATATTACAAAAATATCAGAGTACCCCAAGAAGCTTATTCTATATCTTTTGAAAATCAATGGGACATAAAGAAAAATATTGTCATGCATTTTATTTAATGAGGGAGCACATGAAAAACATGTACATGATTTAGGAGGATAATGTTGTGACATAAGGAAAGGGGAAGTATAATAATCCAAGAGGATTTAATAAAGGAAATTGAGGAGGATTTGGTAGGGTTCGAGGTATAATAAACATCATGAGAAGAGGAAGAGGCCCCATAATATGTTATAATTGTCACCAACTAGGAAACTTAGCATTGGATTTCCAAAATCCCTGGACAACATGTACTTATTGTTGGGCGTTAGAACATGTGACAGAGGACTTCCCACAAGTGTTGGAAAAATGGCAGGCCAGAGGGAATCAGAACTAGAACCGAAATATTCAAAATATATCTACCGAAGTACGAGAGGAAGGACCCAAAATAGCAGTTGTTACATGCATAGGAATCAAATCAAGGATGGATGCAACCAACGAAAGAAAATCAATTGAGTAGTGGGTAAAGAAAGAAGAAGCACCTATACGTGCATTTGACCCATGGGAAGAGAAGGAGACCTATAAAAAATCAAGGAAATAAATATTGTGAAATTTTTGGATAACGTCCACATCAGCTACGCCATCTATGGGGGATATGCATCCCACTGAGGACCAAATCATTACCAAAGGATCACTGGATAAGGTAACCACCTTAGGATTTTTTTTGAAAATTTTCCTAGAGTTGGTTGAAGATGAAAAGGAATTGCATACATTATGCTCTATGATCAATTATTGTGCTCAAGGAAAGGTAGTCCCTACTGAAAATAAAGCAGAGAACCATCTACTGAGTAAGAAAAGAACCAACAGAGAATTTAGGTTCAACGAGTAGATTGGAGAATACGACATAGACAATGTGATTTTACACTCAGGGTCCGATGTGAACGTGCTACCTAAGAAGACATGGGAGATGATGGGGAAACCAAAGTTAGTGTGGTAACCCATCCAATTGAGACTGGAAAATCAGTTTAAAATAGTACTTATTGACAGATTAACATGAATACATGTGAATATAGATGGAGTGCGCAACATCGTAGATTTTGAAGTTATCGAGATTGTGGACAACAACCAACCATATTCAACATTAATGGGACTAGAATGGGCCTTTGATAACCAAGTCATTTATCAATTTGAAAAGGAGAGAGATGATATTTGAAGTAGGAGGTCTGAAATTCACTGCACCCTTGGACCCAAAAGAGGGAAGGAGGTACATAGAACCAACGCAGGGTGATGAAATCGATCACCTGTACAACATGAATGCAAGGATGGAATATTATGTTAACCCCACCGTAGATGATGCATTGAGTTGGAGTAGCATCAGTTCATGTACATAATATTCAAAATAAGGTTTGGACTTATTGAATTTATTATAGACTTACAACCACCCACATTAGTTAAACAACTACGCGCGACATTGGGTCATACCGGGTATTACAGGAAATTTATCAAAGGATACATGTAGATTACAACCCCAATGGAAAAATTGTTGAAAAACGACACAAATTTCTAGTGGAATGATGATTTCTATAAAGGAATTGACACACTGAAACAAAAGTTAGTAACTACACCGATACTAATTTTTCCTGATTGGAACAAGGAATTTCATGTACACATGTATGCATCATCAATAACATTGGGTATGATCTTGTCACAGCCGATAGATCATCCAATCACTTTTTCAAGTATAAAACTATCAACAATGAAGAAAAGTTATACCACAACAAAACATGAGGGATTGGCTATGGTTTACACACTGCAAAAGTTCAGACACTACTTACTAGGTTCACACTTCAAGATGTGCACATATCATTTTACACTGAGACATTTGGTCAACAAGCCAGTGTTGGGGGGGGAGGATTTACAAATGGATCCTATTTTTCCAGGAGTACAACTTAGAAGTAGTAGTAAGACCAAGTAAAATTAATGTAGGACTAGACCACTTGTCACACATTATATCAGGAGAAGAGGGAGGAAACTTGGATGATAGATTTCCAGATGCACAATTATTCTTTATTAAGATGGTACATGATTATTTTATATATATTTTAAAGTTCCTAAGTACAGGAATGCCCCCCTCAAACATGACGGTCGTGAAAAAAAAAAGTTGGTAGTAAAGGATGCAAACTACCAACTAATTGCAGGAATCTTATATTGTTAGAAAAACATGATCACAAAGAAATAAAATACAACAAACGTGGAAATAAAATAAATAAGATACACAATACAACAAAGACACAGATATATGTGATTCACCTAGTGTGGGCTACATCCACCAGAGAAATTTCCACATCGTTCCTTTTTATTATCCAACAAAATGAAGGGATACAACCTACAACACACCCGTTGTAACTTTCTCTTCTCTTTCTCACAATATCCTCTCTCAAAATACAATATTCACCATAATACACAGCCGCAATACAATTCCATCATAAAAAAGGGTTTCCTTCTAGGGAAAAAAACCCTCACATAATATCTATTGTAATATCTGTGACTTAATGATGAATAGTCAAGATTGACTATGAAATTACAATATACACTTACAAGGAAATTTTTGCTTTGNNGGCTCACTGGCCCTCGGACCCACAAGGGGGGAAATCCCCCCCCCCCCCCGTAATATCCCTTCGTGGAGGAGTGTACAATATTTCATGGTGTACAACCTTCATGGGGTATAAACACAGCTAAAAGAAAGACCTTTGAATAAAGAAGATAATCAAGCTCCATAACCATGGTATAAACTCTTCTTTTGTTTTTGAAAGTGAAACAATTTTTTGTAGTTTCGAAATCCAACTTATTGTTGTTCCAACTATAGTAAAAACATACTCCATGGTGCTCCTCCTGTTATCTTTATCACCTGCCATATATGAATCAACATATATCTGTAGAAATTATTTTGTATCTCTAAAACATAATGCATGAGTAGAAGTACCTCTCAAATACCTGAGAATCCACTTTACTTCCTCCCAATTTTCTTTACCTGGATTGTTCATATAACTTCTCACAACTCCCATTGCATGTACAATATCTGGTCTTGTGCAAACCATCACATACATCAAGCTGGAAAATGTTGATGAATAAGGAACCCTGAACATGTATTTTATCTCCTCCTATGTCTTGGGACACATTTCCATAGTTAATTTGAAATGGATGGCCAAAGGCATACTAACTAGTTTTTCATTCTGCATTCTAAATCTCTCCAACACCTTCTCTTTGTATTCACCTTGAGACAATGTCAATTTGCAATTTTTCCTGTCTCTTGTTATTCTCATACCAAGGATTTTTTTTGCAGCACCCAAATCCTTTATCGCAAATTAATTAGATAATTTCTTATTGAGCACATTTATATCCTGCATATTACATTGTTGGCCCTTGACCACGTTTTGAATAAAAATTGGTTGTGTTTGACCACTTTTGGGACTTCGACATGTTGGTCGAAGATGGAGCACCCAGACGAAGTTGAGATCGCGAGATCTCACTTATTTTGCGGACTTGTGGACCCAACAAAGGGTTTACTAGGGTTTATGTAATGGGTTAGGGATGTTGACCCATGGGTTTACCCATGATTAGGCCTTGTTGTAAATGTAAAAATAAGTAGCTAAGCGATGTAAGAAGTACTACTACGGTGTGTTGGCTATGTGCACAATACATTTGTCTTAGTGCAAGGGATTGTAAGTTTTGTTGTGCAATTTGGTTGTGTAAAGTATGGCTTTGTGTTATTAAGGAGTTGGCTTTGTGCCTTGACCTAGTTTTGGGGAAGGTGATCTAGTGCGTTGTGTGCAGATCACCTGTCCAGTGCAAATTTTGGCTATGTGGCTTTGTGCATAGGAGCAGATGAATGTAAGGAGATTGAAGACTAATAAAGAAGAAGAAGAAGTTAGTGGACGTAGCCCCACATTGGCGTGAACCACATACATCCTACATCTTGATGTGCTTTGTGTGTTGGCCCTTGACCAGTTTTTGTGGAAACACTGGTCATGTTTGACCAATTTTGGGGACTTCAACAGGCTGGTCGAAGACGAAGCGCCAAGCGAAGTGGAGATCGCGAGATCTCGTTGGCCCCCTTTTTGTGGAATTTTTTGGGTTTAGGGTTTATGTAACGGGTATGGGATTTCAGCCCATGGATTTATCCATGTTTAGGACCTTCTTGTAATGTATAAATAGATATCTAGGTGATGTAAGAAGAGGACAATGTGCTAAGTGTGAATAGTTGTGGATGCTTTGTGCATGATGTATGTTGCAAACTTGCAGAGCTAAGTGAAAGTGATTGTAAGAAGCTTGTGTGTATACTGTAATAAGGATTTGTGTTGTGACCTAAATCGAGGAAGGAGGATATAGTGAGGTATGTTAATATCTCTTGGCCTATGCGGAGTTGGTTCTGAAGCTCTGTGCATGTACGGAGATTGACAAAAGACAATAAAGAAGAAGAAGAGTTGGTGGACATAGCCCCATGCTGGGGGTGAACCATGTATATCATGTGTTATGTTTGCTTTGTGTGATTGATGTGATTTATGCTTAGTGTTGTCATATTTATGTATGTTATATGCATATGATATAGTAGCTTAATGTTTAGTAATGTGAATGAATGCTATATATGCTCAATTTCTATGTGCTAAGTGCTTGGGTGTGTTAGATCTTGTTGAATACTGAGTTGTTATGTAATTAGGGTTTTACCTATGATGTGAATAAGGGTTAAATGGTAATGAATTTTAACTGCTAAATGCTTTGTTAAGTATTGTAATCACAGATCGGTGTCCCAACTAGGTTGCAGACACTTGAGTCCTACAACCCCCCTGCCTCTACCTCAAGTGAGACTTCATCTTCTTTGCAGGTGTTTCCGAAAGGGTCGGTAGTTAGGGTTTTGTTGGTGAGTTGCTGTAGATTTGAACCCTGGGTCTACCCATGTGCCAACAAATGGTTTCGTTGTCGGGACCTAAATCTATGATTTTTGGGAACTTGTTGGCAGCCAATTCAATTTTTTCTATTGTCCTATAAGCTGCCTACACCTATGTCTTCTGAACCTCAAATTGTCATCGTATTTTTAAATAGACGATATTTTCATTTCTTGCGACACTTGAAAAATTGTCTTCGTTAAGTTTTCACGACTGTAAGCATGATAACTTCTCCTCTCGAGGTCACTTTTTGATCACCATCTGAATTGTCGTCATCTTTTTATCGATATTTTCTATGGCACTTACCTTTGGTTTATCGTTATGTGGCTAAAAGGATTTTCGACTATTACCATTTGGAAATTCTCACTTTGGTTGCATAACTTGATTTTATTAAGTTTATGAGGCATTGAGCATATGGATTTTGACTTGCCTAAATCATTGATTTTATGAGTTGCATAGGGGTCATGATTTATTTTTGTTTTTATATATATAATGTGATCCTTATGCTAACCTTTTTATGCCTCTTGGCTTGTAAATGTTATGAGTATTAAATGGCACAAAGGTTTAAAAATTTTGATTAAAAACTATAAAATGGAGCGTTGGCATATCACTTACCGTTTGATTCTTTGGTTGGCAAACAATATGGTTTGAACTATGCTAAAATTGTTGGAACTGATGTACATTTTTCCGGTTGTACTTTGCCATAACTATTATGCATGGTGGTGAATAACTCCACCACCCTCACATGCGCACATTAATGCTTCCCCTTTGATTGTTCATTGCTGTTATGACTGAATGACTCTGCTCCTGTGCGTTAATGTATTCGACCCAAACCCTTACCATGTGCCCGCACCATGGCCCCTGTCGTCCGAGCTGAACCCAATGGCAACCAGGCTATGTTGATGTTTGACAGTGCCCGCAGTGACCTCGAGGACAATGGGTGGCTGCCATTTATACAAAAATTCGAGGGTTTTAACCTCTGCGTAGCTCGACAGTTTGCTTTGAAATTTTATGGCTATCGAACCAAGGTCGACGATGTTCAATTGGAAATTGACGAACAGTTTATCAGTCATGATACGGGTCTGCCTACTACTGGACAACGATGGTCCATGAATTGCAAAGTAGAGGAGGTTCTTTGGAATCTGCTCTTCTAGTCGCGCAGGGTTACCTCCTGTGATAAAGGTTTTCCCGTGAAGATGCTCAAGCAACGTTGGCACGATTTGCTGATGATAATCAAATAGTTTATCACCTGTGAGGGTCACTACGGGTTTGTTTTCATACACCACCTACATTTTCTTATGGTGTTTATGGGTTACCAGCTCAATATGCCCTATTATTTGCATAGAAGCCTGTTTAAAATGTCAAAGAAGTATAAAAGGAACCAGGATGATAGTAGCGTCTTTCATTATGGTCTGGTTAAGCTTATTATTGCCTGTCATTTGGGTTTACACAGAGATTGCTGGAGTAATTTCATTGCTCGGAATGATTTTGAGGATTCGAACCCTCCACAGGTAGACAAACCAGTGGTGAGTGAGGTTAAGTCTATACCCTCAGTTCCCTATAGTATTCTTCTACCTAAACCCTCAGCCGACCTTCCTACCGACCTACCCCACTCTGTGACTAAGGGTATTGAGACTGTTAAGCCTACAGGAAAAAAGCACAAGGCAAAACCCATTGCAAATTCTAAAGGAAAAAGGAATGCACATTTAATTTTGCGTATGGAAAGAAATAAGCCAAAACCTCCTGTCGATCCAAGCCCTATCATGTTGAGTGAGGACTCCGATTCAGAAGTGGAGCGTTTCTTGGCTGATGAATATCCCTATTCGAAAGGTTTGTGTGTTGAACCCTCGTATGAATTTGTGTCAAATTTACCCCCTCACCTACAAAATGACCCTAACTACCCAGGCATTAAGTTTCCTTATGAAGACCCTAGTCATCTATCCAAACCCTCTCCTACTTTGTCTAAACCTATAGTGCCACCCTGTGATCAATGCATCTCGTGGTTGGAAAGATATTATCTGGATGTCCCTATTCTACAGTCGAGAATTCACTCTTTGGAGGACCAATTTGCACTGCGTACCAGTCAAAAGGCTAAGCTACTAGCCACTGATAAAAAACAAAGAACGACAAGCTCTATCTTGTTTAAAAATCTGGAACCAACTACAACGGTCGTGAATTCTAAATTGGCATAATTTGAGCTTCGACATCACACAGGTATGTTTGATATCAATCGTTTTTTGTAAATAATTTAGGGTTATATAACGAATTCAATTTGGTTTTAATAGCTCTGTTCATAGCATTGATTGGCTCTGTTATATGGCTTGCATTCTATACATAGTTATGCTTTGACTAGATGGATTTTCGTTTTCCCAGTTTGGCCTAGATTGGATTTTCATTGATTTTCATTGATTTGTTTGATTTAGCTAAAATGAATGATCTGCTGTCAATTGAAGTCATTGTATCTATTCTATATAGAAGTTGTTTCTCATATTCAATTTCGAACACAATCACATTTTGTTTTGATTTCGTTATAATGTTTATGCTATGATTGGCAACAATGTTGATATGGTTAATCGTTATGGTTTTATGTCCTATATGGCTTTCGACCAACAGGAATACAATGCAGATTATTTTCAATATGATCTTGTTAAAATACATCCAAATCAATTCATAACGGTTATGTGAAAAACCCAGCCGGTTAATACGCATTGGTTTCCTTTTAGCTCTTCTGTGTTATCAGTGGATTCATATTGCAATGAATATTCTGTTTGAATTGGATTTGTAAAACGAGATTGGATTCACGATTTATTTCTATATTAAAACCAGTTGTGATTTGTTTCGATTACTTGCCCAGTTTGCCATTATCACTTCTGGCGATCCTATTAAGATTACGATCACAATTAATCGATCCTGTTTGTTGACTGTGCAAGGATTAGTGATCAAAATTTATCACAAAATTGGTTGGGTTGATGCTGTTACGTATGATTTCGTTTACACATAATCGAAACAGTCTTGCCATCTGTGCATTAGAGTAAATGATATGGATATTTTGTTATATCATTGTAGCTATAACGAGTGGAATATATTTATGTTGGATTAGATCGTATCACATACGATATGATTCATTATCGATTTCAATTGGATATGAAACAGTCTTGTTACTGTTTGACCCGATTTTATGGTAACAGAAAAACAGAGTATTCTTACCCCTGTTTTCGATTGAATCACTTTTGATTTTGTTTTATGTTGAATGATAAAATCATTTGAATTTTGAGTGATTCGTTTTAAATGATCATTGGAAGAAAATTGGTTTTGATTCATTTAAAAGATTTGAGTTGATTCTAATTCTGATCCTGTATATTATTTTAGACTAGCTATAGAATCAGATGATTCTGTAGCTAAGTCTGTAGGATTAGATTTTTATTGTTTTGTTAATAAAATATCTTTCTAACTTATTATTTTTGGTCCATTGCAGATAAATTCGAAATTGGAGTGGATATGATGAGCAGTTAGAGGATATTTGAGATATTTGACTTGCATTTTAATTTCCTAGTTTAGTTGATTTTGGGGATTTTTTCCCAGATTATGTAAACCGTTTGATACTATCCACAGGGAGGTTTTACCCTGTGGGAAGACTTATAAATACTTATTATTTTTGTGTAATAATCATCCTCATTCATGGGAGAACAAGAATATGGAATTTTAATACAGACTGAAGCAGAATTTGGTGTTTTGTTACAGCTTTAGCTTCTCATGATATCAATATTTTGTTCATGTTTATGTGTATCTATTTGCATTTGGTTAATTGACTACTTTAGATATCTTAATATTCTGCAAATGATATAATTTTATCACTTAATCTATATATGATTTCTTCCAAGTATATAAAAATGTAGCAATTGCTTGATTCAATCTGTGAATGGCAGATTTTTCTTCTTCATAAGTTGAATTATTAAATATAAGTTTTTGCATAACAGGTTTCCCTTATTGCAGAGATTTATAAATCATATAATTGTTATGATTTTTTATGTCTTGTTTTTCCTCTAAACATTTCAAAGAGCAGTGCAACCGATCGTTTACGAGAAGCTTCTGAATCAACCGGTGCGAGTTTCCTTCTACCGACCAGCTTCGAAGTCATCATACACATGACAAATTAGGAGCGATTCCAGGTCTATTAGTTTGTTATTTGTTTAGTATATTTATTAGTAGTTTAGTTTAGATATCAGTTTAGTTAGATATATATGTGTGTTTAGTATATTAGATCGTTTAATTTCAGTTAATTTTATTTCTTGTTTATAAAATCATAAAATTAAAAGAAAAAGAAATACCTTTCTTTGTCTTAGGACATAAAGTACATGAATTTTACAGGTTTTAATTTAATTTGCAAGTTGTAGATAGTGTATATTTGTGAATAAGTTATAATTCAATTAGTAATTAAACAGTTAATTATTAGAGTTAGCGTAATAGTGATTAGTAGTTTGTATATAGAATAGTTAGAGTAGTTTATAGTTAGTTTTAGTTTAATTTATTTAGTAGTTTGTTTTATTTAGATTAGTGTATTAGTTTGTTTTAATTTTAGTTAGTTTAGTTTGTTTTATTTGTTTTATTTAGTTTTCGTTTAGTTTATTTGTTTTATTTAGATTAGTTAGTTTAGATTAGTTTTCTCTTTGGTTTTCTTAGGACCTTAGAACGGCCAACGAAGCCGTTAAACCCGTCAGGGTGGTTCATTCCAAACGGCTTGGGTTATTTAGACAA
>CBVK0101625518.1:0-13257 GCA_900067695.1 Picea abies | reverse complement strand
ACAAAACTCATAAGCCTACAGCTTATAGGAACTCGGCTCACCAGCCTATAAAACATATGTACAATTTGTTTCATACATCAGGTTTATAAAGGGCTCGGTCTTGGGGACATTACAACATAGCCTAAACTAACCCCTCAGCATTTGATCTAGCCTCTGCATTAGCAGGTATGATAATCTCCATATCTGATTTTGTCGCTTTCATATGTGACAAACTTTCCTTCTCTTTCTCCAACCGCAACACCTTAGCCTTGTAGTCTAGAGCCTCTTGTCTGAAGATTTCCTTTTCCTTCTCCAAAGCAGTTAACTCTACTGTCTGTGGATGGTCTATAGGTGACATCTTCAATATTTTCTTCAAAATTTGAATCATTTTATCCCTTTCGTCTAGAGAGGCCTTCACCCCTTGTGGACCTTCAGACTCTAATATTTTTACTTACATCATCCAAGCTTTGCTGGACACCTTTTCTTGTTTCAGTTTTCCATCGAGTTTCAATACATGTGTTGTCAACCCTGCAACTTTCAGAGCTAAATTTAGGTAATCAACGTACAACATATCACTGACATTTCTGTGGAATTTCACATTGTCAGGAGCGTCGATGTTCTCATAGTGTACCTTTAACTCAGATACCTTATATTATCGACCACTGCAATGTTGAATGTCTTTTTCTCAACATCTCTGACTGAGAGTAGGTGAGATTTGCATTGAGATGTCCCTTCCACTTCGAGCAAAATCTCCTTTATCTTGCTATTGGCCATACTCCCTTTCACTGCATACTGATGTAGCAAGTCTTCCTTAGATTGATAAACCATCCTAGGAATCTGGCCAAATATGTGTTTCTTGCTACTAAAAACCTTCATGCTGCCCTCATTTTGTGGTTTGTCTTTGTGATTGATCTCTTCGTTCTGGACCTTAGTGTCTACCATCTCCATGCACGTATTTACTTTCTGTTCTTCTTCCTCCAAGTCAATAATTGGAAAAGGTGATGTGGCTCTCATTCTCTTGAGGGTGTCTTATTGGCCGCTAGCTCCTAGGGATTTTGAACTATTTCTCTTATTGAAGATGCTCATTTTAGGAGCGTTGATAATAAACCTAGGTGAGGGTTTTTGTGTTGAGCTTTGCTGGGAAGTAGTCTCTATCTTCTTTGCTTGTTCATGCAGCGTGATGACCTCCATTTATGTGCAGGTCTCTAGATTGGAAAATTTATCTATTTTTTCAACGTGCTCGTGTTCATAAGGGCCTTGTCTACTTGTCAATCTTCTCTTTGATATAACTTGATGTGGATCGTATCTTCTTCCTTACAGTTGTGTGAACCCAAACTCATTGAGTTTAGACTAAATTTGAGGCAAACAAGACTTGCTCTTCACCACAAAAGGACCTACCATGAATGAGAATTTTAGATTTGAAGCCTTGTGAACTTTGAGGAAGTGTTCAGTCTTTGAGATAATCCTTTGTCTCATAAATTCCAACACAAATATCCTAGGAGTCAGGAAAAATTGTAAAAGGTGAGGTCCTTCTTGGCATCCTTATACCCAAATCACAGTGGACTAAATGAAAAACATCTAGTCTCCCATAGCATTCTCTGGACTCAGTTGCAATGAACTTTTCATCTCTTCCAGGACTCTTGGCAAGTCTGAACCGAAAATGAGACTGTATATTCAGGACATGATTTTGTTGATGAAGATGAGCATGGTGATCTTTTTACACTCGGTTGAAATAAACGCTACTTCAGGGAGCTCGGTATTGTTAGATCCTAGAAACATTCTCAACAGATGAGAGTAGTATCTGAAATGTATCAATGAGATGAAATTAACCAGCTCTTGATGTATGTTCTCCACAATAAATTCATCAAAAATGACACAGACTGATTTCCCAAACAGGAAGAAAATTAACAAGATTCCTAACATAACCTCTACGACAAACTTGTCATTGTCTAGACCTAGAATTTGACTCAGTAGAGAGCAAGCCCACTGAACTTCAATGATCATGATGCTTAGATTGGAAGGTAGGGATAGAATTTATGAATGATGTTCAGGTTTGACTATGGTTTGCAAAAATAGGGTTTTTACCTCAAACAAGCATTCCCTATAAATCATAATCATTCTCTATTCCTCAAAGGGTTCTGACATCACAGGGGAGGTGTCTGTTACATTTAGGGCATGTCAGAGTGAGGGACCATCAACTTTACACATGACTTCTGACCCTAATTTGTTTAGGATGGCTCTTTCTCCCTGGGAATATCTCTAAGCACACCAGTTCATGAATTCGGGGAATGGGAAAATTGTTTCTATGACATAAGGGGTGAAAGAGGCTCGAGCCACTTCAAGAAAGGATATGTGGGATCTGATGTTGTTAAGAAAATTCATTTTGGACACAGAAACAGGTGAGACTGTTGTCACTGTGTCGAAAACATCAGAATCTCTATCAATTAGGGTATCTTCCCTGGAGGGAGTATCTGGTTCACTCACGGATAAAACAATAGGATTGGAAGCCATCGTGAATAATACCTGATAAGTGACGAGAAAACTAATCTGGTTCGGTCTTGAATTTCAAAATTTGGATGGAAGCTTTGCACCAAATCTCTGAATGTTCGACTGCTTCAAATACTCATAGAATAATTCCCGGGTTACCTCCTTTTATAGGTGTCTATTTCCATTGGGGTTTGCAGAAAAGAGGTTTTAGATGAACCACCCTTAGCCCCGATGTGTCTCAGAGAACACCGCATGTCCATGATTTAAACCAGGGTATTTTTCCCTAGTCCACCCCTTGTTGGCTGATTCTCACGCTACTTCGATAGCCGAATTGCACCTCGAACGTTGATCCAGGTTATTTCAATATCTATGGTCAGCATATTACCCGACGAATTTAACATCGGAGGTTGAAAAAGGTGTTTTTGGTCAGAAAACCCTCCTTTCCGATATACTTCTAAGGGCCTCACGTGTCCTACAAAAATCTGTGATGGTTTTCCCTGGACTACCCTCAACTGCTTAATCTTTTACCTAGTTGTATCTCTGATACATGTCTCGGACGTTGATCTAGGCCACCTTTGATATTGACGGTCAACTGAGCTTTACTATTCATATCTCCGCTACTTCGTCCAAATGCCGCTAGATATAGATAGGTCCTCTAAATTTATCAAAACTTTGTGGCGATTTAACCCATCATAAATTTTCGAAACTCGGACACTAGTTGGGAATTATATGGTGATAACACATCGTTCTTGTGCTCACCATCAAATGTAGGAGGTTTGATTTTGTTCATTTCTTCTCGTAGCTCATCCATCCCAGATCTCTTATACCTTCTAATAAGGGATAGAATTGATCTATTGCCTACTCTCTTATGAGAATGCCTATGGGGATGATGGTGATGTCTACTAGCACTTTTTACTTCTCCCTTCTCCTCTGAATATTTGTGACTCTCAGAGCTACTTGAGTTACTCTCCTTAACCAATTTCTTCTTTATTCTATTCAAACCTTCCAATAGCTTCATGTTGAATTCATCCTGCCACTCTTTGGCTTTCAAAAGCCTTTCATTATCAGCTTTATGGATTTGGACATCCTTCTGCAAATTCTTAATGTTCTCACCCATATTCATGTCTTCATTCCTTTCTTCTCCATGTTGGTTGGAGTTTGTTCCTTCCATGCCCAAATGGATATCCATCCCTTTTCTCTTCTCTGGATAACTGTAATTCCCCTATGCCTCTTCCATTCCTACAGACTCTGCACTAGTCTGACCTGACTGAGTTGTTGTTAATTCTACAAATCGTGCAGCCATCGAAACTAATTAGACTAACAAATCAGAAATTCATGTGAATATGCACTATTTCGATTCAACATACACATCAACATTATCACTCCCATTTTCCTGGCGTTATCACCATGAAAATTCTAGATAAGACCCAAGTCTCGAGAATGCTGACGCGTAGTGCCTACCAAGATACACTTGTGCAAGAAGGTGGTTTTGTCGAAACCATTTTCATGAGATGCGATATTACGTGTCTCAATAGGTCAAATCCACCACTCGTGGAGCGAGCGATGGATAGTCAGATCACCCTGCTATCCCACTATAAAGGATTTATTCATCAACAGGCTAGCCACTAAGAAGAAAATGAGTAAGTGGAATAAGAAGGAGGGATCTACAGTTGAAGCAACTGAAAGTGTTGGAGAAAATCAATCGGTCTGGTTAGACTCTTCTTTAAAGGCAGAGATTGCTAAGTTGAAGTAAGTATTCAACTAAGATAAGCATATCTCAGTGAATTTTGAACAGTTGGTAGTAGAGGTTAAGAGTACAAGAGATGATAGGCCTATTCTTCAAGGACCCTTTTTACAACAGGCTAACTATTGTCATCACCCTTTTGTAATTTTGTGAAATATGATTATGTAAATACAGAAACAGATTTTAGACTATTTTATTACAATTTCTATCTGATGATGTTATGACTCTTATTTTCCTTTATAATAAGTTTTTCTTGTAATCTTATATTTTATTTTCATCTGTCTAAATCAGAAGAAATTAAAATTCAGAATTATTTTTAATTAATGCTTCAATGCGGTTATGTGTTTATTTTTCTTTTATTATTATGCAATTTAAACTCAGACTCCTCGCCTTCCAAGTGAGTTCATGCGCATTAACTTGACCTGTTCATTTATATTATCATGCATAGCAATATTACAAGGTAAATGATTAACCACGCACCTAAATCTAATGTGCATTTCTTCTTCGTTGTACCGACTAGTTACACACACTACTCTGGCGTTGTGCACCAATATCCACTGTGCACAGTTTTGATATTGTGCACCAATATTCCACATGCATTTTCATCCTATGCATGCACCATGTCAATTTTAACATACTCCTTCATGCTCAAATATATGTGCACAGTACTGAATACATCGTCGCGAAACAACTTATACTCATACTTATGCACGTACCAATAAAACTCCTTTGCATTAAGCAATACTTGCACACCCCATGTGAACCTTACTATGTGTGTGCTTACCGGACAAGGCTAATTTCAGCACATGCATCTACACATAATAATCTTCTGTGCGGTGCCACAATTTACCACGCACACTGGCACGCCACGGTTTCCCACGCGGTGCCAAATTTACCACGTGCGCCAGTATGCCAACCTTTTCCAAGGACACTCTATGACTCTAATTCTGGTCACTTCGAAGTTACTTTTCTGTGAATATTCACTTTGATCACACCCTTCAGGCCCATCCAAGCTCAGTGTTGAACTGAGGCTCTGATACCAAACTATAACGATTCCCCTGACCAACCTGAGTCGGGGGTACGCCACTCCAGAGTAGCCACTCATGATCTGACGCCAGTCGGTAACATTCCCAGCCATCAGGACATTCCATGCTACTCTAGGGAACACTTTCATTCCCATACTGCGGAACATATAGTATCATACCCAGTATTCAACTAAGAAATGCCACCTAAATTTACTCTTTAGACTGCATGCAACTAAAACATATACATACAACACACTCGTGGAAGCTTTACATCTAAACATAACAATTAATTACTTTCTGTAACCTATGACTTTTATATTAAAATAACAGAAATGACTGATATGCATCATTTATAGGAGATTACCCATAAGAACACAAGCAATCATAGTCACATATATGATAAAATTGTAACATGATCATGTAAATAACAAAACAACATATCCATATATCATACAATTGGTACTTATCTTAGAAAACCTGTCACCAACTGCTTACAGACCGTCCACGAACCTCCCAGCCATAGACTACACTGTTCATCACTCTCAACAGTGAATCACCCCCAAGATGGAACTGAACTCCACCCAGGGTAAAGGGATTCCTATTTAGGATAAGGCTCATGGACAACAGGAAATAATTTGTCTTAGTTTCTCACTCAACTAACAACCTATAGCCTCTCATTCCCCACATGCCTATCCCACCCAAGGAAGTGTGCCCCTTCTCTACTCAACAGTCCCTCGGCTGCCCCACTTCCCTTCCAAGGCTTCAACAATAGGCCAGACCAGAAGTCTCAGAGAATTGTGCTCACTCAACTAACAACCTACAGCCTCTCATTCCCCACATGAATGTACCACCCAAGGAAGTGTGCCCCTTCTTTGCTCAACAGTTTCTAAGCTGCCCCACTTCCCTTCTAGGGCTTATGCAATAGGCTGGACCAAAAATCTCAGAGCGTTGTAGCTACAGTTTAGCACCTTCAGAAATCAATCCCCAACAATTCTCTCACTCAGAGAACTATTCATGTGCCTGACAACCTGCTTCTCCAATCCCGCTCCAAGCTAACTAGGTACACCAACCAAAAAGGATGGGGAAATAGGCTTCAGAAAGGTGAGATGGTTGTCTCAAGGATAACAGAATGTATGAGTGAAATGGTCATGGATTCATTGACTGGATAACTAAGTGTGTTTTTGGATTCACTATGAGATCTTTGTCCCCAAAAATGATTCTCCCCTGATGGTTCCCCTTCCCCCGTTCGTAAGGTATCTCTGTGAAAAATTCCCCCCTTGAGCTAAGTTTCTCCATGATATGAATGCATGTCCCCAACTTGACAATTTTCATATCAGAAGTTACTTTTGTCCACTTGTCCCCAACTTTAGAAATTAGGATAAACTAATTATCCATACTTTATGTTTTAATATAATATTCCCTTGACTTTTGGCCCTCCCTTTCCCTAATTGGTGAAGTTCATTTCCCCATCTCTTTTATTGTGGTGGTTCTGTGTGCAGTGATGTATTTTATATTAATCATGAGTCATGTACAAAGTAGGTGATCCAGCCTTTAACATCTAGGCTCGTTGGCCTAATTCCAAGACATAAGCATTCCAGCTTATAATATTGGCTCACCAGCCTATAATGCATATTATATACACAAAGGTTCGTTGACCTTAATATTGCGAACACTTAGTTATTGTGCATTGTATCCTCTATCTTTAAGGTTGCACACACCTTAGTTACTGCGCGCGGTATTCAAAAATGTGGACATTATATCCATTTACTACGCAGTATATGCGTGCACCATGCCATGAAAGGTGTATTACAAAAATGATGTCTAAATAGCTCACTATCTTAAATATACTTGGATTATATTTACATTTGGGTTCGGCCGAGGGACATTATAGTTTACCCATGTTGTAGGCCTATTTTGTAAAGTATAAATAAGTAGCTAAGCAATGTGAGAGAAAAAAAGAAGATAAGCTAAGTGCTAGTAAAGGATTTGTGTATATTATGTGACAGACTTGCAGACATGAGTGCAAATGTTATAAGTGCTGAGTGCACGGATTGTAAGAAGGCTCTGTGCTAGATTTACTCAGGGAAGGAGGATATGGCAAGGTACGTGCAGATCTCCTGTCCTATGTGGAGTAAAAGTGTGATCTTTGTGTTTTAACCTAATTGACCAAAGCTAATAAATAAGAAGAATACTTTGTGGACGTAGCCATAGAGTGCGGGTGAACCATGGTAACTCTGTGTGTTATGCTTGGTGCTTTGACCTAATGTGTTGGTTTCTTTTCATGTGTTATGCTTTGATATGGTTATGCTATGTGCTTTGCTATGATACTCTTAAATAGATCTTCTTTGCTTTGTGCTTCTTAGATGTATGGGTGTAGATCTGACATATATGAAAGTGTTGAGTGCTAAACCTACTTTGTTGTTGCTAAGTGCTAACTTAACCTAGATCCAAATGAACGCTGCAGTGCTCTATGCCATCTACGGAGTTCCTTGAGGGTTAAACACTAATGAACGATCTTTGATAAAGTACTTTCTAAGAGTAAGAATCACAAATCTATGTCCCAAATAAGGTTGTAGACACCTAAGTCTTGCAACCACCCCTGCCTCTATCTCGAGTGAGATTTCATCTACTTCACAGGTGTTTTTGAAAGGGCTGGTAGTTAGGGTTTTTTTGGTGCGTTGTTGAAGCGTTGAACCCTGGGTCTACCCCTGTGCCAATAGGTACAAAGATATAGTATATTATCTTCTGACTTTGAAATTCCCAAGTGATATGACTCCATCTAAAGCTAGAACGTTGAAATTGCATGTGGTGAAGTACTGTATTTCAGAGAGCCAATTGTATTGGAAAGATCCCCTAGGCTTTCTACTGGTTTATTTCGTAGAATCAGAGACCGAAAGGGTCATAAATGAATTCCATAAGGGGGTGTGTGGAGGACATCATGCATGGAGAGAAATGGCTTATAAAATCCTAAGAGAGGGATATTATTGGCCTAAATTATTCGCAAATGTAAATGCCAAAGTCAGAGCCTGTAATTCATGCCAATTATTTGCAAGAAAGTTGATCTAAAAATGAAGAAGACTTGTATATTCTTGAAAATATTTGCAAGTTAAATTTTATGTGTTAAAAGCAAATGGATCAACTTTGCAAACACATATTTAATAGGATTTACTCATTCAAGATGCATATAAATAGTAGCATAATCAATGAACATAAAACACATAACACAACAAATGATAAAGGAGTTCACCCCTCTCTTGGGCTACATCTCCTGGTCCATCTTACAATGGATCATTAGTATTATTTTCTCGAAGTGATAAAAAATGTGCTTTACAATGCTCAAAATGACCAATAGACTATTCCAATGGCTTCAGAACGTCCAAAAACCCCTAGCTGGGATTTTTTGGCACCTTGTTTGGCCAAAAAATGAAGAAGACAGGCTTCCTTGAAGTCTTCCCTTCAAGCTTGTTGTCTCTGCAACTACAAAATGCACCTCCTCTGGCTCAACCTAGCCCACACGCAATTTATAGCATAAAAACTTGGAACTGGGTGCAACCGCACAACTGGTCCAAACTGTCGAACCGTTTACACGCTGGCCCTAACTACCAAGGCCCGTGGGCACATGGCAGTCATATGACCACACACCAACACACAACAGGGCTAATGTTAAACAACCATTGGAACCGTATGTCAAACCCACACGCATTGGTATAGTGGTCACATGGTATGCCAAACCGCATGCATATAACAAATAGTTATAACATATGGTTACGGTGGTAACCACCGTAGCGTTGGTCGCATACAATATAACACATGACCCGCCCCATGCCCAAATGCACATTATAACAATGTTAAATATAATATGTAGAACATATATAACAAGGAACATGCCTGGGCATGCTGGTTGGGCAGGCTTTCCCACAACTTTACCCTGCTCGGAGGTCACGGGGTCGACTCCTGTTGAGTGCAAAGGTTTTAACAAATAAACAAGTGACACATGGCGGCCTTTGATTGGGCCACGTGTCGCTTTCCCATTCGCTGCCAATAAAACATGCCATATGCCAACTGTCCAATAAATGTCTGCCATGTCAGTGTATGGTCTACCATGTCATCTGTACGGTCTGCCATGTCATCATCCGTACGGACTGTATGGATTGTACAGTCAACATCACTTTTTTTTGCCTATTTTTCATTTTGAACAAAACGCGATATCTCTCGCTCCCGACGTCCGTTTGAACCCAAACAACTTGCGTTGGGTTTGCAATGATGAGGCCTACGCTCTTGTCCAATTTGAAGAGATTCTGAACACTTTGAATTTTTGAGCAAAATTTGATCCCCTGATCACACCTCCCCATTGGAAAGCTTTTGGACCTCCAAAAGACTATATTTAGTCTATGTGAATATGAGGGTAAATTTACCTCACCCTTCCAACCTTGATCCACTTGTCTTTTCTTGGATTTGTACCATTAAGACCAACTCGAAGATACTCCACATTTCCTCGTTTTGAAGTTCGCATTCTCCTGTCAAGAATAGTGTCTTCATGCAGTTCTGTAAGATATTCTGGGGAAAAATCGGAATCTGAACATGCTCTCCATGATAATCAATCAACGGAGGCTCATACAATTTCAAATTCTCAACATTAGCAACTGCATACATTTTCATATAAGGAGGAAAATCTAGACGAAAGGCATTGTTACCAATCTTGTCGATAATCTTGAAAGGACCATATCGAATCAGTTTCAATTTTTTACCTTCTCCTTTAAGTCTCTCCTTACTGATGTAAAGCCAAACTTCATCTCCAACTTGGAAACTGTGATCAACATGATGCTTGTCATGTCTCGTCTTGTACTTGGCTTGACTCTTTTCCAACTACTCTTGCACCACTTGATGTATCGACTGAATTTGTTCAATGAAATTTTCTTCCCTATCAATGTCATATTGACCATTGATAGCAATATCCTTCCCAAAGATAAAATATAAAGGATATTTGGGAAAATAGCCAAAACATGCTTCAAATGGCGACGTTTGAGTCGAAGAGTGCTTAGCTTGATTGTAAGCATGTTGAATGTAATGTAAATGTTCATCCCAAAGTTTAGGATGCTTACTACAATAAACATGAAGAAGATGCACCAATGTTCGATTTACCACCTCTGTCTGACCATCTGTCTGCGGATGAAAAGTTGTGCTCTTTTTAAGTTTGGTGTCCATGAGTGCCCATAAACTCGTCCAAAAACTTCCAACAAATCGAGAATCCCGATCAGAAATAATGGATTTAGGCAATCCAAAATGTACCCAAACATTTTGAAAGAACATTTATGTCGTTTGTTCAGCTGTAACCTGCTTTGTACAAGGCATCAAAATACACATTTTGCTAAATCGATCAACCACAACATATAGATAATCATGATTTCGTCTAGACATTGGTAAACCACCTACAAAATCCATGGAAATACTTTCCCAAGGTCGAGAAGGAACCGGAAGTGGAGTATACAAACCCAACTTTCAATTACTAGGTTTACTTGTGGCACATAACGAACATCCTCGAACATATCTTGAAACACTTTCATTCATTTTAGGCTAGTAGCAGTATCTTTGCAAATTAGCCACTGTCTTGCCTACACCAAAATGACCAGCAATAAGAGAAGAATGTGCTTCTCTTATAATGTTGATTCTTTCCCCTTGTGGAATACACAACTTGAAAAGATGATACAAAAGATGATCATGCACATGGTAATTCAATGCTTCAACATGGTTAGAGTGGCACAAAGTTTCATATACTTCTTTGAAATCAATATCCAAATCATATTGCTCAACATAACTTTCATGCATGATAGGACTATGCTTAAGAATTATTGAAGCACTAATAATAGGTCTTGAAAGCATATCAACGACTTTGTTATAAATTCCCTTCTTATACCTGATAACCAAGTGGAATGACTGAAGAAAACCCATCCATTTGAAGTGCCTAGCTTGTTGTATCTTTGTCTGTGATTGTAAGTATTGCAATGGTTGATGATCAGTGTGAATAATGGTTTCTTTCCCCAACAAATAATGTTTCCATTTTTTCACACTTTGTACCAATGCATACAATTCCTTATCATAAGTAGGATAGTTAATCACGGCACCATTTAAAGTCTCAGAATGAAAACAAATGGGCTTACCATGCTGTATCAAAACTGCTCCCATTGCATAATTGCTTGCATCTGTTTGGATTTCAAAAGGTTGTCTTAAATTTGGAAGTGCAAGAACAGGCGTTGAACTGATCTTCTCTTTCAAAGTATCAAGACACTTCTGTTGCTTGCCTCCCCATTGAAAAACTTGTTTGACACTTGTCACTGCATGTAATGGAGCGCCTCCCCATTGAAAAACTTGCTTGACACTTGTCACTGCATGTAATGGAGCTGCAATGGAAGAAAAGTTAGCATAAACTTTCTCCAATATTGGGCTACCCCCAAAAAACTTCTTACCTCTGTCACATTACTGGGCTTGGGCCATTCCAATATGACTTTGACCTTGGAGGGATCAATTTTTAATTTTCCTCCATCAACAATATGCCCTAAGTAAATAAGTGAAGTCTTTCCAAATTCACATTTGGAAATCTTCAAAAACAACTTTTCCTTTCTCAAAATATCCAAAACTTGTTTCACATGTTTAACATGCTCTTCATGAGATTTGCTAAAGATCAAAATATCATCCAAGTAGACAATAACACAATCATCAAGAAAAGGCTTTAAGACATCATTCATAACTCTCATGAAAGTAGCAGGTGCATTGAAAAGTCCAAAAGGCATTACCATCCATTCAAACAAACCTTGCTTAGTTTTGAAAGTTGTCTTCCATGTGTCTCCCTCGACAATCATGATCTGATGATATCTGCTTCTCAAATATAACTTGGTAAAATATTTAGCATATTTCAATTGATCAAGCAAATCATCAATTCTAGGAAGAGGATAACAATTCTTTACTGTAATTTTGTTCAAATCCCTGAAATCAACACACATACGCCATGTACCATCTTTCTTTGGCACTAACACAATTGGAGATCCACATGACGATGAGCTTGGTACAATAACCCCTTTGTCGAGCAACTCTTGGATTTGTTTTTTAATTTCAACATTTTCCATGACTAACATTTTGTACATACCAATGTTTGGAAGAGGACAATCTTGTTGCAATTGAATTTCATGTTGCAATTGATCAAGCAAATCATTGATTCTAGGAAAAGGATAATGATTCTTTACCGTAATCTTATTCAAAGCCCTGAAATCAACACACATACGCCATGTACCATCATTCTTTGGCACTAACACAATTGGAGATCCACATGGCAATGTGCTTGGTACAATGACCCCTTTGTCGAGCAACTCTTGGATTTGTTTTTTAATTTCAGCATTCTCCATGATCGACATCATGTACATACCAATGTTTGGAAGAGGACAATCTTGTTGCAATTGAATTTCATGTTGGATACCCCTTTTTGGAGGTAATCCCTTTGGTTCCTTAAACATCTCATCATATTGATTAACAACCTCATATAGATCAGATTTTAACTTTGCATCACAACCTTGGAAAACTTCGTTTTCAATATCATCTTTGGGTTTAATCATTAAAAGAAAAAAATTCTTGCTAGCATTGACTAATCTCTTCATTTGTCCCACATTTACAAGTGATAAATTCATCTTCTTTGTATGGGATCTAACAATGTACTCAACTCCATTCTTAAACAAGTGATACTTATTCTCATGATGATGAAAAATAGCTTTTCTATCATATAAATATGGGCTTCCCAACACAATACCACAGATATCCAAAGGAATAACATCAAGCTCTACTTCATCAATAAAATTTGCAGTGATAGCAAACCTAAGTTTACACCTTCTTGTCACATGTAATTTAGCATTATCACATATCCAACCAAGAGGGTATGGCTTAGGATGTGGAATTGTTTCCAATTTTAATTTCTTAACAGTGTCTTCAGATATAAGGTTTGCTTGAGATCCAGTATCAAATAGAGTATCTATTTTG
>CBVK0101625517.1:0-11867 GCA_900067695.1 Picea abies | reverse complement strand
TCCATTGTACATTGGCAATTTGAATTTAATATCAAGCTTTAACGAAGGAATTTGTGAAGGAGTTTTACCATGTCCTTTTGGAGAATTCAGAAGAGGTCTTGAATTAGTAGAAGAAGAAGAAGATGGAGAAGATGGAGGTGAGGGTGGTGGAGAAGCAGCATTCCCTCCATTTCCATTTGGAGTTTTATCACCACTGTCTCCCTTGTGCTTTGAAGGGTTGGAACCTTCACCTTGCGACCTTGTATTCCTTTCCATAAAGACTTTCATCATCTCTCTCATTTCCATGACAACCTTTCGGATATCTTCATCTTTTGCAGGAACATGTTCATGACTCTCTTCATGAGCCATACTTGGTGAATGCCTCCTTGAAACTTGTGGTGATGATATAAGCTTCTTCCTTGAAGGACGAGAACTTGGCTCTACAAGTTGACCTTCTCCTCTTGTGAGTTTCAACCTTGTGAGAATCAGAAAACAAAACACTTGCAAATAATCAAGTCTTCAAAAACCTATGCTCTGATACCAAGTTGATCTAAAAATGAAGAAGACTTGAATTCTTGAAAATATTTGCAAGTAAAATTTATGTGTTAAAATGAAAATGGATCAACTTTGAAAAAAAAATTTAATAGGATTTACTCCATCAAGATGCATATAAACAAAAACAAAAATAGTGAACAGAAAACACATAACACATCAAATGATAAAGGAGTTCATCCCTCTCTTGGGCTACATCTCCTGGTCCAGCTTCTAATGGATCATTTGTATTATTTGCTCAAAGTGCTCAAAAATGTGATTTACAATGCTCAAAATACCAAATAGACTGCTCCAATGGCTTTAGAACATCCAAAAACTCCTAGCTGGGCTTTTTCGGCACCTCGTTTGGCCAAAAAATGAAGAAGATAGGTTTCCTAGAAGTCCCCCTTCAAACTTGTTGTCTCTGCATCTACCTTGTTGGCTCAACCTAGCCCACACGCATATTTAAGCATAAAAAATTAGCACCGGATGCAACCACGTGAACCATGCAAACTGTAGGACAGTTACGGGTGCACCTAGCCCCTAACCGTCAAGGGCAAGGTCGTATGACCCATATGATCGTGCTCAAGTGAAGACATAGGCCCTTGTTCCACAAGTCAATGGTCAAAGGACAAGTGGCAGGTCATTTGTATAACTGTTGGAACCAAATCAAAATACAACCATGCGTATGCACCAAACGGTATAGCAATGGGTCATATGTTAATGCAATGTGTGACCAAGGGTTGGGGCTAAGCCCCAGCCCAGTCGCGCCCCAACTATACACATATGCAAACATATATAAATATATTTTCATATATATAACAAGGATCAACCAGTGGTGCACCGGTTGGTGTCTCTTCCCAAGTCTCTCCCCCCTGCCTGGAGGTCGCGGGGTCGACTTCAGCCAGCAACATAATTTTAAACCAATGTATATATGACACGTGGCGGCCATTGACTGGGCCACGTGTCGCCATCCCGTTCGCTAAAAACATGCCATGTCACATGCCAACTGTCCAAATAATCACTTTCCATGTGTCGTATGACCTTCCACGTGTCGTATGGCCTACCACGTCAGCGTCCGTACAGACTATACAGTCAGCATCCCCCTTTTTTTTTTGCTTGTTTTTCATTTTGAACAGAATACGATATCTCTTGCTCCCGACATCCATTTGAACCCAAACAAGTTGCGTTGGGTTCGTAATGATGAGGCCTACGCTCTCGTTCGATTTGAAGTGATTCTGAGGACTTTGAATTTTTTAGCAAAATTTGATCCCCTGGATCACAACTGCATTATAAGTTTGTCCAATGTTTTCAACAATTCACTGCTTGACTTCTTGCAATCATTCATTACTTGAAACAACTCTTTGATTCAAATTAAAAAACTTTATTTAGACTATTAACCAAATATAGGAGTTTACTACTTGCACTATAATGGAACCCTTTCATTACATTCTTACCTTATTCCTGTGGTACTGTTGGTCCTAAAGTCTACACCTGACTACTAAAGGGAAAATCTAGGCCACCTATCAATTTAAAATGATTGCTTCTTTTAACTTTTTGTTGGTTGGTCTGAGGGTTATTCTATCAAGAAAAAGGCAAGGTTGGGTTGGCAAAACAATATGGATGAGGGCCCTCCTTGGTCGATGGCACACTAATGACAGACCAGCGAAATTATAGAAAATAGAGGGAAACAACAAACTACTCAATGAATAATCTGCTGCAAGAAGTTCAATACTTAAAATATCATTTCAAGACATCAAACATGTATCAAAACACAATAATTCCCACAGGTTGTAGAAAACAAATCTTCACCAAATCCTTAGTTGTTTGACAGGTTGCATATCAGTAAAAATAAGTCATACAATAGCTGAAAGGAAATGAAATGTACGTTGCACAAATCAAAAACGGTATTCAAGATAAGAATGAAAACACATGAAGAGTTTAATGAAACATTGTCATCAAGAGTATGTTCACCAAGTAGAAAGGTTTAATCCATTCATAAAACGGGTCCAACCATTATGTTGTATTGCTATTCCTTCCTCAAAAAATCTGACCTTTACAATATCCAAAAACTAACTATTTCAAAGAGTTACGGAGGCTCTCGTCTTTAGGGGACTGAGACCTCAATTTAGGGAATTGTTCATAAAAAAAATTATTAACTTCTCTAAGATACTGGAATTAATCAGCAAGAGTCGTTCTTATCACACACAAAACACCACTCTTGCATCTAATCTAGGAAAATGTTGGACTTAATCAAATAAAACTACTATTGTCTCTACAACAGAACTTATGCATGTGTTGGAGGAACTAAGTGGCCGAAAATGGGCCTCAGAGTGACAGAGAAGAGATCTACGTTGAACGAAGGCATGTATGTGAGTTGTTGGAGGCCACTGGAGATAAACAACTACATGAGAAGAGCTTGTTGAAGTGTCTCTGGAACTAATCTGTGTCAACCTGTGACTGAGAATTAGCCCTCTATCTATGCCTGAGATTTCAGAAGCCAAGAGAAATCTGTATTGAACCTATTAGTTTCCATCTATACCTGTGTAATAGCTTCACTAGAATGGTTGTTTGCCCATCGAGCATGAGGAGAGACGTGGAGGCGAGCATCCAATAGGGAGATGGGATGAATGGACGCGAGGGTAGATGATGTGTGAAGATAGATGTCAAAGTGAGAGGAGGTGTGAAGATGATGGAGGTATCGAGAGTATGGAGGTGGCAATGTGTAGTGAAGAATATAGGTGGCACATAGGGAGAGGAAGAGTATATAGGTTGGGAAGTGAGTGGAGAACAGGTGGCGAAAGGAGAGAGGGGGTGGTATTGAAAAACAACCCGGGAGGAACTCAGGGGGGGCGTAGGTGGTAAGTAGATTAGAGAGGGGGGTTCCGAGTTATTGAGGAGCTGCCATATTAGGTATGGCCCACAGTGGGAAAACTACTTACTTGGACACCCCCCCCCCAACGTTAAAGGTAGAATGGTCAGGGGTGTCCGAGTTGCGATAAGGACCGTTGATCTGGAGAGGTGGGCCACCACCGATGGAGATCAGTGTGGGTGTTAACAAAGGACAAGTGTTGGATGGTCAGAGGAGCGAGAGTAGTGAGTGGATGAGTAGAGGTGACATGGAGGTGATGTGGTGATCTGATGTCATTCAAGCACATGATTGCGGGAACTGTTGAGGGTGGTTTGGATTCAGGTTTCCTTTTGGCCCGCAATCCACCATAAGCTGCCATGTACCCTTCCAAAAATACCATGGTTCCAATTGCGGGACTGCTTAGGAAAATTAATGCTCAAGCATTTTTCGTCCCCGCAATGAACTATAGCCGTCGATCTGATTATGATCTGAGAAATGGGTGACATTTACCTGCTATGAGGATCGACGGTTCTTGTGGACCTAGGATCAATGGTCCAGATTCACTTCGAAATTTCGGGCTTCAAGTGTTTTGAATGTGAAACATGAAACATCTCCTAGAGGAAAATCTTCGAAGTGAATGATCTGTTTCCACATGCCATGATGGATGAATGGTCCATATTCTCTTCGAAAATCTAGGCTTCAGGAGTTTCAGATGTGAAGCGTGAAAATATCCTGGAGGAAAACTCTTGAAGTGGACGATCTACTTCCACGTGTCTCTGTTGATGTATGGTCCTGATTTGTTTTGGGTTTTCGACACTTCAAGCTTCGAGAGTTTCAAATGTTTGCTCTTGGAAAACTCCTGAAGTGAAAATCGTCGAAGTGATTAGCCATTTCTTATCACTAATTAACCCGAGCTTAAGTCTTGTTAAATACTTCAAGGTTTCGAGACTTATGATGACTCTTGGTGTTAAACTCCGTGCAATTCTGCACCCCCGCATGGACAATAATCGTTGATATGATTTTCTTGGTGGATCTTTACCATTGAAAATTTCTCTGTTCATGTCGGAAATCTTGGCCTGAAAATGACCATTCTTAATGGCTACGTTTTTCCACGGGCATTTCCTGCATATACAAAAAGTCTTGGTCGACCTGTGGTGAGATGGATCAATGGAAAATATGATGACAAGTAATTTGAACCAAATCCAACATATATTTCATCCTTTCAAGAAAAACAGAACAGAAATGTGCAGAGACTCAAATCAGGAAGAAACGAATAAGAACCAAGTCACTCAATAATGGGGCAATGACTTAACCAACTAGAAGAGGAAAATTTGATGAAGGCATAGGGGAAAAAAGAAGAGAAGCAGGGGATGCAGACCTAGGTTAAAACATTGGCTCCAACTAGGGATAATGTGTCCCTGTGAGGTGCTAAGAACTGTAGATCGATGCCCTAAGATTAGATAACTGCTCTTACCTTTCATCACTTACCCTCATTTCTATTTTTCGGCCCTATGTATTTATTATTGTCCCTCAGCCATGTATTTTATTGAAAAAAAAACTAAAACTACACTCGGGGTGATTTTAGGGGCTAAATTTCACTCATGGGCTAATTTTCCATGGTTTTTCCCCAAAAAATATTCGTTATTCTATAAATGATTCGCCCAAATTCTATAGGATAAAATTATTTTACCTTAAAAATAGAAAAAAATTTATACAAACTACATAAAATCATTAGAAATTTGAATATTTTTACAAAAATATAGTCAAACATTTTATAGTTGTCATATACAGGATTAGTAAGATTTGCCAAGGTTTCTACATTTTAAAATAAATTTCCATCCTTACAATCACCCCTGAACTACACCCTAGTGTCTTGCTAGCATATGGAGTCTTTATTCACACACAACTAACTAATCAAAACAACAATAAATGGAAAGTATCTATGGTACAAGAGGGACCTTCCCCCATCCTCAAACAAAATAGTGTTTCAGGAAGCGCCCATTTACTGGGCCTCCAAAGATCTTTGTATCATCTAGATTGTGCAAGATGAACGTGTTGTTGTCCAGAACTTCAATCATCTTAAAAGGACCAAACCAGAGGTTGTCGAATTTACCGTGCTTAGACTTGTCATCCCTTCTGGCATCCCACCTCAAAACCAGGTCACCTTCCTGAAAAATCTCCTTCTTGGTTTTATTGTCAAAGGTTGATTTGATATTGCTCTGGTATGCCTCTATTCTTTGATCAAGTGCCTCCCTTCTCTGTTGAGCTTCTATAATTTGGAAGATCCTCCCTTGGATGTCATTGGGCTCCTCAATATCATCCTGCAAGAATTTCAGGACTGGTATACCAAGATGAGTAGGAAAAACAACATCTATGCCATAGACCAGCTAGAATGGTGAGGTTCCTATAGACTTCTTAGTGTTGATTCTGTCAGCCCATAAGGAATATTTGATTTTAGAGTGCCGATATTTCTTGCTTTCAGTCAACAACTTTTTAATGATCCTGATGAGAGTCTTGTTTGATGATTCTTCCAGGCCATTTCCCTGAGGGTAATAGGGTGTGGAATGTGTCAAGGAAATGTTGTGACTGCCACAGAAGTCAATCATGGATTTGGACTTGAACGCTTGGGAACTTTTTGTTACAAGCTTACTGGGGCAACCAAATCTAGAAAAAATATTAGTTTCCAAGAAATTCATGATTACCTTGTCAGTGGAATTCCTAGTGGGCATAGCCTCAATCCATTTGGTGAAGTAGTTGGTGGCAGTGAGGATCCACTTGAGTTGTCCACTAGAGGGTGGATTTATTTCTCCTATGAAGTCTAACCCCCATTGTTGAAACAGACTACTGGATTTGATAGGTTTTAGGGGCAGTGATAGTAACTTTTGTTTCCCTGCAAACATATGACATTCATTTTAGGCTCTAACAGTGGCAAACACATCATAGAAAATGGTGGGCCAATAATATCCTTCCCTCGAGATCTTAAGCATTGTGGCCTTCCAATGTTGGTGCCCTACACACACTCCTCTGTGCATTTCTGATGTGACTTGTTTAGCTTCATCTCCATCAATGCATTTTAATAGAATGCCAGCAGGATCCCTCCAATACAAGCTTTGGTTTGAAATGTAGAATTTGATGGATTTCAACTTGAGAGACCTGGCCTTTGTCTTCTTCACATCTGGTGGAAATTCAAAATGTTGTAGAAAATAGATGATGTTTTTATACCAAGGTGAAGAGGAATATTTTTCAAATACCTGTAAGTTGTCTTGTCCAGGCTGTATGAAGGGTGCATCTGATTGGGTGAAGATTTGATGCAACTCTAGCACCCTGCAGTTTGATTTTGATAGCAATTTGGCCAGTCCTTGCCCCTTGATCAGCTTGGTGGGATTTATGTGCAATTCATACTCCAACATATTGACAATCCATTTTCCTCTTTTCTCCTCGTTGTCTGGCTGGACCATAATCTCTTTGACACTGTTTCTAGGAACAAAGTCCATTATTCTAGACTATAGCACATAAACCCTGAAGGCCTTGAGTGCTTTGACCAGTGTATAAGCATGCTTCTCTAATATATCATACTTGAGCTCAGCATATCAGAGGGATCTACTGAAAAAGGTTATTGGTTGCTCATGCTCTTCCTCATTTTTCTATAGTAGTACAACAACAATTGTTTCCTCTGAGGCAAAGGAAAATATGAAGAAATCTTTGGTATAGTTAGGGATGGACAATACATGTGCTTCGACTAAATCTTGTTTGATTTTTTGGAAAGATGATTTTTCCTCCGAGGACCATTTTATCACAGCATATTTCTTCAACATGTTAGTAATAGGCTTCAGAATTTCAGCAAAATTTGGCACAAAAGGTCTGAGGAAATTTATCTTATCAATAAAAGACTGGACAACCCTTTTGTTTCTGGGGATCTCGATTTGTTGAATGGCACGAACCCTCTTTGGATCAATTTTTGTGCCTCCCATTGATATGATGTGGCCCAAGAGCTTTCTTTATGGCATGGCAAAGTGAGACTTACTAGGATTGAGAGATATCCCATACCTCTTGCATTTATTGAAAACCTGCTCCAAATGATGCAAATGTTCCTCAACATACTTGGAGAAAATGGTAATTTCATCTAGGTATATGACCATAAATGTTTCTTTCTCCCCCACAAAAGCTATGTCCATGGCCCTCTGAAAAGTGTCCTCTGTGTTCATGAGCCTAAAGGGCATCTTGTCATACATGAATGTTCCCCATGGGGTGGTGAATGTTGTCTTTTCTTTGTCTTCCTCACAAAATGCTATTTGGTTATAACCAGAGTATCCATCCAACAAGGAAATGTTGTGTGCACCTACCACCCTCTATAAAATATGATCCATCTTGGGGAGGGGGTAATTGTCCTTCAAATAATACTTGTTGATATTTCTGAAATCAACACATAAGCGTATCTTCCCACTTTTCTTCCTTACAGGCACTAAGTTGGCCACCCAGTTTGAATACCTGAATGGTACAATAATCTTGGCATCCAACATCCTTTTTAGCTCTCTCTCAATTATAGACATTAACATGGGATTAAATTTTCTAATGTTTTCTCTAAATGGCTTGGAGCTAGTTTTTAGAGGGATCTTGTGTTGGATGATGTTAGTATCAAATGTCTTCAAATATTCATAGCACCATGTAAAAGCATCAACAAATTTTTTAATGAGACTGACATACCTATCTTTTTGTTTTGCATCCAATGCTTTGGACAACTTGATGACCTTGGTATTCTCAGTGGTCCCAATTTTTCACTTTGTCACGTCCTCTTCTTGATTCTTCATGGCATTTCCTTTGTAAACATCGTTTTTTCCGAACAATATTTCCAATGGCACTAGTCCTCTCATAATGTGATTGGTTTTCAACTACACAATATCATGACCAACCACTATCCTCATCTAATGAGAGAATTATTGATCTTCTAATTTCTCATTTTCATCTTTTTGACTTTCTTGATCAATTGAGATATTGGAGAATTCATCAATGGTGTGTAGAAATCTTTGTAACTCTAAATCGTCACTAAAGACTTGCCAATGCTTTATGTTGTCTAGTATGGATATTCTATGTTTGATTTCCACCTAATATTTGATATTTGGGCCAATGGGAGGCCTGAACGTGCTGGCAGCTAAGGCCAGAGAATCAACCTTCTGATTCTATTCTCTGGGAATGAAAGAAATGTTAAATTCTAGAAAGAAATTATCGATCAAATCCCATACCTCATTCATGTTGCTTGAGCCTCTGTTGCTTTGTTTGATATATATTCCTCACTTGATTGATGACCAAATCAGAATCACCAAAAACTACTAGACAATCAATGGCCATGTCTTTGGCAGCCCTCAATCCCAATACCAAAGCTTCATATTCATCTATATTGTTAGTAGTCTCAAACTCCAGCTTATAAGAGAGGGTTATTACTTCTTCTAAAGGGGAAATGAGGAGAATACCTACACTAGATCCTTCTTTTGATGAAGAGCCATCGAAATACATCTTCCACACCTTATTTTGTTTACTAGTCATCGAATTCTCTCTACATTAGCTAACTGATCTTTCAGGTTCATCATCATTCAAATGAAAAACAGACGAACCCATCCCATCCTCAACAACATAAATGGGGTAATTTCTTGGGTTCTGATGATCACTGACTATGTATTCTAACCTTACCTCTTTATATAGCCTCCTGTTCTCACCACCAAACACAAGAATGGTGGCATATGTGAGGTCCATTTGCAATGATCCTCCAACCTTCTTAGACCAAGTTCTAGATAAGAGCATGCCAAACTTTGGGGGGATGTCAGCCACCACAATGTCCATCAATATACTCTTCATGGTTAATTATGCTAGAGAAACCACCATATCCTTTTATCAATCCCAGACATTTTACTTTCTTAAAATCAAAGGAATACAAGTCTTGGTAAGGCTTGGTAATATCCAGACCTAGTTCTTCCATATCAACTTTGGGCATGACATTGTGAAAGGCTCCTGAGTCCATAAGACATTTGTGCAGGATCTTATCATGGAAATTCAAAGATATATAGAAAGGAGGAGAATCATCAGAGCCTTCCTCAATGTGTGGACCCATAGTAATAGTTGTGTTTTAATCCTATAGACTAATGACATCAAAATATACAAAAGAAGGAGTTGGTTGCAGAACTTTCATGATGGATTTCTTAAAAGGTTCGTTTTTTAACAATTTTGACAAAGGGACGTGAATCTTGATTTTTCTCAGCTCATGTTCCAGGCTGAAAGAGGTTGGTGGCTTATGAGGAGATCAGTGGCATGACATGTATGATGGATGAGCTTAGTGTGAGGGATGCACACCATGGACAGGTAGACCCATAGGTCCAGGAGGAGGTACAGGACGTACAGGGAGTTGACCTCGCACATATAGGTCATCCAGAGGAGATGGAGTCACAACTATTGGAGACTCTATTGGTTGAGCAGGTTACAGAGGCTGATAGATTGATGGATCACTTACTTCCAGGATCGGCCTACATTGATGAGGATGCACTCTTTAGCAGTCAAGATGACCATAGCATGTGTATGAACACAGCTATATGGGATCCAGGCGCAGAGGATAGTAGCAGGTTGAGTGCACAGGAGGATACAACTGCTCATACAGAATACAGTGTGAGTCAGGGGGAGATGGCATCTAGTGATGGGATGCAGTGGCATACAAGAGTAACCAGCTGCACAGGAGACAGTGGACAGTTCAACATGACATCTTATGCAGAGGGTGTTTTTGAGGATTCCAGAGTTGACACTAGCAGCACTGACACTAGCATTGAGGGGTCTGAGATGGCACCTCAGCACGACCATGATCAGGAGTCACACCACGTAGCAGCACAATTGAGATTTAGTGAGGCTATGATCATGGAAGCCACTAGACGTATTGATGACATGCATGCAGTGATGGAAGACTACCGTTGGAGAGCATCGGTGGCACATGGTAGCTCAAATGGAGGATTTTCCATGGATGATTTTCACACTCTCCGGGAGAGAGTATCTATGATGAGGAATGACTACCAGCAGTTGTTGACAAACAGGGATTATCTACTAAGGGTTGGTGAGATCTATCAGGAGGCTTTGAGGGAGCAGGAGTTGGAGATGGTTCAACTCACTCAGGAGTTGGAGAGCACTCGAGGATTCTTGAGAGGCACACAGAAAACCCTTCAAGAATCAGAGTCTAGATCAGTTGAGTCTCTTGAGGAGGTTTGTCAGAGATCCACTTCATCGGCCTTAGTAGACACTCAGATATATCATTCAGTCAGGATGCTAGGAGATGTTGATGATCTAGCAGAGGAGCACCAGATGATGGACGACACTTCCATTTTTGTTTTGAGAGCAGTTGACCTCCATGTAGAGGTTGATCCAGCAGTATGCCCAGGATCTATGATGCAGCATGAGTCTGCAGGAGACGACATGGGTAGGCCGGAGCATACAGTGAGGAGTGCTATCCCACAGAGACATGTCGAGTTTTATGATGAGATTCAGAGGGGTATAGTGCCTTGTAGGGAGGAGACGCACTTAGCGGAGTATGCAGATGTCACTCATTCACAGCAACACATACTTATAGGGGATCACCTTCACCGTTTCAGCAGTTGCATGGGTGATGGGAGATGGAGATTGGTTTACCAGCAATTGGAGGAGTTACTTCTGGTTGTGCCTGATGATTGGAGTTTAGTGATGACCACAGGAGAGCATCTATCATGGATACCGATGGACGAGCTTCCGGTCGAGTCCTTGGGATTGACCGAGGCAGGTGGTATTTTTCAGCTCTACATTCAGCCACAAATATCTCTGTTATCCTTTTCTGACACATTTATCATTGACAGCAGCATGAGGAGGATAGCAGATGAGAACATAGGGCTTCTGAAAGTGATCAGTTTCACATAGGAGCAATTAGAGGAGATTGGAAGTGATAAACTTCCAAAGTTGCCATGGGACCTGGGAGTCCGATTTGTTAGCACAATGTTCATGTTGACCCAGGTTGTACTAGAGAGCCACACACTCCACCTTGGGTTGGTTTGGAGTAGGTCTGCGGGTAGTTGTCCTATGGGGCGAGACATTTTCTTCTGCTTGATCATCATGACAGGGAATGGAGATGTTTGGACAGGTACTTCTTCTATAGAGATACCTTTACAGATACAATGTCTAGACAGTAGGTCCGGTGGTCACAGGTATTTCAGCTTGAGGATCCAAGAGAGGAGGATCCAGTATATATGCAGGGGGCAGACAGTCATGGTCAGAGTAGCGCAGTGTTAGTATGAGGATCTTCGACAGAGGTTAGCATGGGACCCAGGGATTATAGGATTGGGCATTGCACGGATTCACAGGAGAGAGTGGACCATTGCAGAGGAAAGTTATTCTAACTTTCCATTGAGCTTCAATGTTGAGTGGAGCGCACCGCTTGCGAGTATCTCATGGAGGTCTTGCAGTACCTCATTCTGGCATCAACATGTGCAGTTGATGGAGGCCATGTGGA
>CBVK0101625513.1:0-31556 GCA_900067695.1 Picea abies | reverse complement strand
ACATAATGTTTTTTCAAAAATATATATATATATATATATATATATATATATATATATATATATATATAAACCCTAATACAAATGCATAGTTATATAAGGTTATACTAGTAACACTAATATATATAATTATAACTTTATATGGGTTGAAGTAATATAAGTTTATATAACATGAAAAAGTGACAAT
This sequence comes from Picea abies, assembly GCA_900067695.1. NCBI lineage: Eukaryota > Viridiplantae > Streptophyta > Pinopsida > Pinales > Pinaceae > Picea > Picea abies. The sequence continues at coordinate 31,372 of CBVK0101625513.1, read as the reverse complement.
TGATTAAATTGACAACTTAATGGATAATGGATAATTAATAGAGTGAGTAAATTTTAATTCACGATATCAAGAGCATCACACCAACTTATTTCATGAATGTCTTAATGTTGTTGGGCATTTTAAGAATTTATAAAAATAATTAATGGTGCATTGTCATGATAGAACCCGGTCATTTTGATAGTGGAAACATAAATAAATTATAAATCTATTAACTAAATTTTATTTTGTATGATATTGATATATGTTTAATGCTATGTTAAGAAAAAATTGTCTCCATTAAATTAAGTTTAAATTTTAAGACTTTTTTATATACTTAATGATGCATTGCAAATTGTTTTTCGAAAATATAGTCAAACTATTTGAAACTAACTAAAACCATGTGAAATTTAATATTATTACATCAAACTAAATGCATTTAATGGTTAATGTTAATATGAACTACATGGGTAAAAAACTTACAACATGCTTGCATTTCCCTTTATTTTTTTCCTATAATAGAGAATAATTGTCATCAACACTTCAGAGTAGAATTGCAATTGAGCTAATGAATGAATTCATTGTTGAAACGAGATAACGTGAATATAGAGTTTTAGACAAATTGTAATCCATATTTTCTAAATTTGAGTTTTGACCTTAAAAAACAATTAACATATTTTTTGATATTTTGAAAACTTAAATCAACACTCACATTATTACCATTCCAAAACAATGTTACAAATGTTCTAACATTATTAGTCCTTGTCTAAGGCCAAGACTATAACATTCAATTCATAGTTGATCATCCATTAGTTTGCTTTTGACTACAAATATTTTTCTTGTTGTCCAATGTTGTACATATGCTTAACAAAATAATAAATTTTTCATAGTATTTAAATTACTTTTATCACACTTCTTATTGAAAAATTCAATGTCTTTTGGTGGAGCTCTAAGCGAATGTGATTTTTCCATCTTAGGTTATACCTATGTTTTGAGTTTTAATCACCGAACATGCACACAATGCAATTTTTTTTCCAAACACATATATCCTAAGTTTGGAGTTTTAATATTATATAACTCCAACATGATCTTATATAGCTATGACAACTATTCATTGATGTCATTAATTTCATGTCACTGGAATAAATACATGTGATGTCATATATTGGATGTGAAGTGCAATGTTGCCATGTATTTATTTTTGAACAATCTTGTAACCGAATTTGTAACAAAATTTACAGTTAGCATTCCAATGCACAATCTTTGCATCTCCCACTATTCAGTCTTGTTTGATGTCTCCTTTGTCGCCCAACCTCTTTTTCCATCTTCACTTCTGTTATCTCCTAATATATTTTAGGAGTTTCCTTCTATGTATATACCCTATCCAGACTATATCTATAACTCTCTATAACTAGAAATATAACCCATATTTACACTTCTTGGTAGACCATCCATGAACGAAGTTTCATCATTGCCTTCTCCCTCTCCCATGGGGATCATTGGTTTAATATCGAGTACCATGAGGCGGGTGGAGTTGGCTGCATGCATAGTGAATGCAAATTCGAAGTTTTGTCACCTTTTAAAGCATTGCAAGTTTAAAAAGGTAATCTCAGGTACCATTGGATGCATCCATAGTGAATGCAAATTAAGGGTTTTGGCCCTTTTTAAAGAATTAAAGGTTTTTGACCCTTTCTAAAGCATTAAAGGTTTGAGAAGATAACGATATACATTAAGGTTTGGTCCCAACTGTTTGTAAATTCAATTATCACAATTGTTATCATCATCTGAAAATTTATAACGAATTAAATTTTTTGTTTATTAGTAATTCCAATAATCAATAGTTTTTCAGTTTCCTTCCAATTCAACAAAATTGATTTTAGAAAATATCCAATAAATGTGTTTAACTTTAGTTTGAAATCAATGATTATGTTGTAGATTATGTGAGAAATAGAGAAATGAACACACACACATATGAAAAAAATAACAAGTACAAAATTCAAACATAATAGAAAAAAAATAACAATGAATATTAATAAAATAGAGTACACCTAAAGTTAAATGAATATTGTATAAAACCAAAATAATGGGAGTAGAGTCAAATATCATCCTATTTTAGAATAGGAGGAAATAATTGTATGATCGTTATTCATATGGTTATTGAATAAAATTACATTATTAGATTTATTAAGTCCTTATGTAATCAACGTTAAAAATTTAATAACAATATGATATGTGGATGATTACTTGAACCTATATTTAGATTTAAGCACATAAGCTCTTCAATGTATAGTAGTATGTTAACCTTTGTAACTATTAAGTTTATTAATTACGTGTGATGATCTTTGCTTCAGTGGCATAAGAAAAACCTGCATTCTCATGAATTTTTAAGTTGTTAGCACTTACAATCCATCCATTTTATTTTTCTTTTACATAATTATTATAATTTCTATAAATAATTTAACATACAACATTCTAATTTCAGATGTTGATGTTAAGCTCAGATATATATGGACATATTTTTTTATTTAACAAATCTCCTATCAATTTTATTGAAGATTTATTTTATAAAATAAATAATAATTGGTTGACAATTTATTTAAGAGAATTTTGTTGTGTTATATTATAACAAGAGGCTGCCAATATTTGCTAGTTTTCTTATAATTTTTATTTCTATTATGAATATATTTTAAGTAATTTTAATAAGTAATGCCCCACCACTTCACCCACAACACAAGTTTTAGGAACATAGGCTAATGCAATTTTGGTATTGGTTTAAGCATCTTCAAGGTACTTGCATGCAATGTTGTCATTCTAACTTATGCATGAATTCAAATCTATGCAGCAAATTTTTTTTGGCAGGGACATCGCCACTATAGTGACACTTGTTAGAAATGTTTCGTAATGTTGAGATATTACATATTATATGTATATTGGTAGATTTTATAAAATTCTGCATATAACAAATTTTTATATGTATTAGTTCTTTAATCTTATTTCTTTAATCTATTCTTCCATACCTTTTAATCTCACTTACTTAATATATCTTCGACACCTTTAAATTATTAGGAAAATGATATGGTTTATATGAGTTATAGTAAAAATTGTTTTCAACAACATAAATTTCATATATTTTAATTCTCTCATGTTATTCTATTTTTTTTTTCTTTCAAAAAATCAATTTATTTTTCAATACCCTTAAACTTTAGGAAAAATGAGAGTGAGAGTGAGAGATGAAGAGAAATGAGAGAAGTTAGGGATGACAATCTATTGAAATATTTATGGAGATATTGTGGAGATATTTATGGAAACAATTATGGAGATGGGTTGAACTAACCATCTAATTTTGAAATAGTTGTTATGGACACCTATCATTATATAAGGGACCATTTGTACACTAAAATGTAACACACAAGAATGATTATTTAATAATATAATTTCCCCCTTCGGGGGTTTCTTGAGTATAATATCGGTGTCCCTTTCTTCATATATAGTGTTGTGTTTATGTGCAGTTGGTGGATGCATTAGTTCTTCACCAAGGAAAGTGGTTCACCATGAATTGTATTCATCAAAATTTCCACATATGTTGGGGGAACTTTATATGATGGAGATCATTGGTTCTTAAAAGGGGATGACTAATCTAGGTGGATAAAAGAAACCACCCAACTTTTCTACCAACTTAAAAATAATCCCATACATTGCCAAATTTACAATACTTTTGCATGTACTGATCTTCCAATACATCTTTTAGGCAATTCACATGCATTAAGTACGATTGATCAAACTCGTAATTATGTGATTTCTAGGTCAACCAAATGCATAGAGATAAAAACAAGTGTTTTGATGGTCCAAAAAACACCCCTAATGGATTATTTATGTAAAATTTGATGCTTCGTGCAATTGGCATATTAACTAGGAACCTTAAGGGCTACATTATGTTTTCCACCTCATCTTCTAGGGTTATAGTTTTGGATATTAGGGTTTTTTCTTCTTAGGTTTTGGAATTTCTGTTAAAAGGTAATTTTAGCCTCTTGTTATGGGGTTTTAGCAAATGATCATAGCAAATACATCTCTTCTCAAAGATAAATTTTCACCATTTTAGTTGGTTTCATTGCTTCACATATTGTAGTGTTTTCACTATTTCATTCATTAATAGTATTTGGGTTTCATTGTATTGTTGTTCTCTTTGAAATATCTCTATGTTATTTCACCTATTATGGATATCTTATTTTCGTTCTCAACATAATCTAGATCATGGTGTTAACCTTAGATCATCATCTTTATAATTGGACTGCATGGGTCATTCTAAACACACGTTCACCTCATCATTGACATATTGAGCTATTGTTGTAGTGGAAGTGTAACTTAGTAGATCATGTAGAATTGAACCTTGTTGAGGAATGTTAATGGCCAATTGGGTTAAGTTTTTTATGATAAAAATGTGGAGCAAGAAAATGATAAACCAAGAAAATCAAGAAGACTTAAACATGGCGAAAAAGGCACTAAGACGAATCAATTCATATGTACAACAATGGTACATTTATAATACATCTCAATATAATGACCTCACAATCGTATCATAACTAAATGATTGTTAATGTTTATTTAGGACTTATGATTATTTCTAACAAACCCCCATTTAATCTTAAGTCCATACAAATGTATCAACTTAGCAATAGAGACTAATGCAAAAACTGATAAGTCTTCAACCTGTAACTCATGGTCTGATATCTCATGAGTGTTGATGAAGATATGACTGAAAAAATGCTAAAAGTGGATGCCAAAACCAAGTCTAGAAAATTCATTGTGTAGCAAATGAGCTAGGCAACCTCTAGGTGTTCACTGAAGTGAACCTAAAACTGATGAGAGCAAACCTTGATGAGAAGTGAATTAGCTACATGTACAACACATCCCAAATTCTAAAAAAATCCTGACAATCTTGAATACACCAAACACAAATGCAGAAGAAATATTTGACCTCTACTAGATCCAAAGATCATCCCTGTAAAGTCCGAATACTATCAAGTGAACAAATAAGTTCACAAACTACTCTCACAGATTGACACACTAAAAAGAACAATGTCAATAATCTTGCTAACAAATTTTTTTTTTCTAAAGGCATCCAAACCATGTATCCATAAAATATCGTGACCATAAAAATCTCATGTGTAGTAAACCAAGTGAATCCCTGGTACTATTGCAAATCTGAACTATTGATCAAAATGTCGAATTGTTATCAAGGTGTTGAAGTATGAAACCACCATCAAAGTCACAAGGTGACTGAAATCCAAGAAATGAAAAAATGTGGCAAGCCATCCATCCATCCAATAATCATCAAAATCCTGAATCCATCATAAATGCCAAGTGCTGAACTGTCTCGAAAAAACTCCCATGAAGGTCAAATTGACCAATCCAAATCCAAATCATCAAATATAAAAAATAGTCATCTTGAGTAAATGTATTCGCAATCCTGAATCCACCGTCCATTTGCAAAATCAATCCTCAAATGATTGATGTTAAAACCATCGATTATGTATCCTATATCCTATATCCTGAATCAATCGCCATCTTCCTCAAAAACATTGTCCTGAATGAACTACAAACTATCAAGGTGGACTTCAAAACTTGAAGTTTGGAATAGCCTCACAAAGTTCCCCCCTATATTTGGACAAGCATTATGGAAATAATATTCATGAAAATCCTAAGTATGGAAGATGTGCATAGAAGAAGAAAAAGAAGAAGGAAGACAAGGTAGGCTCGAAAGTGTGCAGTTGAGGCACATTCAAGAATACAATGCGCAACAAGAACATATTTAACAAAATAATAAAATAAAAGGATAAAGTAGAGGAATAAAGCAGAGAATAAAGAAAGAGAAGAAAGTGGGTGAAAAAGAAGGAAAATAACTCGGCATGCGAAAAGAAGAAAATATGTGCAAAAGCAAGAAGAACAACAGTCAGAGTGCAAAATAAATATGTAGACGGAAACACAGGAAAAAGAAGCCCGATCAGTGAGTCATATTGAGTTGTCATGAGTTGTAATAGGGTTTTGGGGTGAGCAAAGTAGGGTTTTAAGCCCTAGATTTCATGTATAGATATGTAATGGGTTGGGAGAATATGGGTTCTTTTGGAGTGGTACTGTGGAGTTTGTTCCAATATTTTGAGAGTTCCTGTTTTGTGAGAAGAGTGATAGAATAGGATGAGAAGGAAGAGTCGATGTTTGAATGTTAAGGAGATGTTGCACATAGAGAGAAAGGATTGCACTGCAGAGCGTCTAGGCTAGAAGAAGGAAAGGATAACATGATGTATCTCTGTAAGTGCAGTGCGTAAGCCTGAGATAATTAAAGAAATAATAATAAAGAAGCCAATTGTTGTGGACGTAGCCCAAAGTTGGGTGAACCACATTAACTATTGTGTTTATTTGTATTTTTTGTGATGGATAATGAATATTCTTTGTATGCATGTTATATTAGATCTGTTACTTACATGATAGTTGCACAATGGGTATGAATATCACAATACTTGGTTTATGTTGCAATCTGGAGTAAGATGGTAATACATAATTGAATTCATTAATTTACCTAAGAAGAGAAATTGTAAAATAATGCACACAAAACAAATAAGTAAGAATGACAATGATGATCACCTCCCATCCCCCCACTACTGTGGAAACTTGGCTCCTACAGCCCCAATAGATGCCTCAGGTGAGACTTCACTTGCATGTAGGTGATGTCAAAAGAACCGGTGTCTGAAGGGTTTTGTTGGTCAAGATAATTTGAACCTAGGGTCTTACAATCACACAAATGCCAACAAATGGTTCCATTGCTTGGACCTAGAATCTGTGATTGAGGGAATTTTTTGGAGGCTGACTAAGAAATAAATATCCGAATGGTTAGAAGGGAAGGAACAAGAGTGTGCTCATAAAGATAATATAAACCATCATATGAGTGATGAGCAATGAATGCAAAGGTATGTGTACACAGAGTTGCATGAAATCTTCTTTGATGAATTTACGATTATTCTGACTAAGTGGTTAGAAAGATTAGTGGAGAATACTTGAAGGTATTGAACCGTAGCGTCGAGGAAATGGAATCCTAAGTTTGTAATACAACTGAATTTTGTAAGTAATAAAAATTCTCTTGTAGTTTATTTCTGGTTGGATAGTATATTAGGAGGATATATTACAAAAATTGCAGTAAATTGTACCTAGTCATACAGTGTTACAAAAAGGGACTTCTTCAAAGGTCCACATGGAAGATTCATGAAATTGTTGGGTACGTGGATAAAGATGTTGTTGTGTGACAAGTGCATGATGAAAATGAAGTCCAACTGATAAGGGGATTCATGCACATAGGGGAACTGAGGGCTCACAAGAGGATAATATGAGGAAAAGAGAGAATGAAGGAAGAAATGAAGAAGAAAGAGAGGGACTGAGGATGTAGAGAACTAAAGAATTTTTATCAGTGGAAGAAGATGAGTTTGGAGTACTGTGCAGTGGAAGGAGGTACAAGAGGTGAAAGACTGGGATTGATAAAGGAGAGTCACATAGTGAGCTAGAGTGGAGAGGACCTTGTGTAATAGTCCAAATCATGGAGATACCACACATAAAAGGAGAGGAAGAGGAGTTCTAGTCCAGTCCCATAATAGAAGAGCCGCCAATTCCTACTCATAATGGATCATGTGTCGAATACACAACCCCATGTGTGTCACCACAATCAAAGATAATGGTTGAAGAATTATCAAAAGCACTCATAGTTAGAAAGGGAGGACAAAGTAGTAACAATCAGGGCAGTGGAAGCAGTGCGTAGAATAAGATTCAACCAACATTGTCGAGAGGAGGGACTACACTAAGCAACATGGAAGGGGTATAAAACACCCTTATACTGCCCAAGTTTCAGGGAGTTGGGTCAGAGGACCCAGAAAAACATCTATTTGTCTATGAGACAATTTGGGCTACAAAGAATGTCCAAGATGAGGCCGTGAAGATTACGCGGTTGAAAACAAAATTTAAAGGCCGTGTGTTAGTCTGGTACATGAAGCTAAAAAGTACCACACTTACGAGACAAACACAGACTTTGGTGGATATACGACAAACATTGTTGAAAGCGTTCAAGAAGCCAAAGTTTGAGTCGCAATACATTACAACGCTGAAGGAAGTTAAAGAGGTGCAGACTAAATCATTCTAGGATTATGACCAACATTTTAAGGATCTGATGGGTAGACTGAAATTTCAGATCCCTATTCAACATCATCAATAATGGTTTATTTTATGACTTCTACCACACATTCACAGGTCGTTGATTCAACAGAAGGTTGCGTCACAACCTGAAGCTTTGGAGATTGCAATGAAGTTGGAAGCATACCTTGTATGAGACAGTGGAGGGATGGCACAAGTCCAAACGTAGTTGGATGCTCTGAAAATTCAGTTGGTAAAACTCACAAAAGGGAAGGAGAAACAAGAACAAGTTTTGTGTACCAAGTGTAGGATCAAAGGCCACCACAAGGATGAATGTCTAACATTCACACAATATTTGGCGTCTGGAGCACTGAATCCATTACCAGGAGGGGGGTATTGTGAGACATGTAAGAAATGGGGACATAATCCAACTGAGTGTCCATTACTACAAAAGTATCATAGTATGCCAAATAACTTATTTTGCAATTTTTGCAAGTCGGCTGGACATGAAGAGAAGGATTGTCGCGCATTTGATTTGATGAGGGAGAACACTTCATATATGTACAATATTTAGGAGGAGAACGATGCGATAGAAGGAGGTGGTACACAATATAATAATTAGAGAGGATTTAACCCATGGAATAGAGGAAATTTTGGTAGAGGTCGAGGCAAAGGAAATTTTGGCATAGGAGAAAGAGGACCGATAATATGTTACAATTGTTACCAACTAGGACACTTAGCTAGCAACTGCCCGAATCCATGTACAACGTGCACATACTCTAGATCACTAGACCATGCGACATAATATTGTCCTCAAATAGTTGCGAAATGGCAGGCAAGAGGGAATCAAAACCCAAATCTAAATCAAAATGTACAAAAGATATCAGCTGAAAAGCATAACGAACGACCAAGAATAACAGTTGTTACATGTGGAGGATCTAGGATAGGGGTTGATGTGATGAATGGAGGAGAGGATGTGAAATGGGTAAGGAAGTCAGCAGGACCTATGCCAACATTTGATCCTCAACAAGAAAAGGAGACATATCCAAGGGAAAGAAAAAAGGTACTTGGTCAGGATTGGGGAGCATCAACATCATCCGTGTCGCATGTCAATGATTGCGCTGTGCCAGAAAAGCCAACCGGGAAGGCAAGCACTCTAAGAGAATTCTTGAGAAATTGCATAGAGATAATCAAAGATGAAACTACGCTAAATTCACTATATGAAATGATTGATCATTTCACACAAGGAAGGGAAACTCCCATCGCACATAGGATGGTGAATCAAGTACTTCGCAGAAAGAGGACCAACAAAGAGTTCAAATTCAGTGTGCAAATTGGGGAATACGATGTGGATAATGTTATCTTAGACTTGGGGCTAATGTGAATGTGTTACCTAAGCAGACCCGGGAGATGATTGGAAAAACCAAGCCGGTCTGGTCTCCTGTTCAGTTAAGGCTCACGAATTAGCACAAGATAATATCAATTGGTTGATTGACAAGAGTACCTGTGAACATATATCAGGTGTGCAATGTGGCAGATTTTGAAGTTATTGAGATTGTGGATGATAGCCAACCATATACTACATTGATGGGACTTGAATGGGCCTTTGATAATTAGGTGATCATTAATATGAAGAGGAGGGAAATGATATTTGAAGTCAGAGATTTGAAAGTTATTGTACCATTGGACCCAACAGAAGGAAAGAGGTACATAGAGCCAACAAGAGGAAACAACATTTACAACTTGTATAACATGACTACGCAAATGGATGATTATGTTAACCCCACTGCAGATGGTGCACTAAGTTCGAGAAGTATCCGTTTGTGTGCATCAGATTTAGAGGAAGGTCTGGAACATTGAAAACAGAGGATGCATGAAGTATCAACGAGACGATGTGCACACATAACTGGAGCATTGCGCTAGATTGGAACATAGTTATGTGATCCACCCATGTATGATGGATTGACCGATATAATCTTGTTTGTAAAAGTATTTGAGTTGCATTTATGCAAACAAAAAAGGTTGTTGGCACTAGATGTTGTCCTAAAAGCGACTCCAGCCAGATGGTAGGATGCACATAAAGAGGGAATAGAAGATTGGTCGCAATGTAGAAGGCTAATGCAAGTGAGATTTGGTGCCGAGGTAGAAAATATTGCACAGAAATATATAGGGGAGAATGATCCAGCAGGTCACGTTGAGAAGTGCACAACCTTATGGAGTTCAATACTAGAGACAAAATGAACGCATCAATTTATGCATACACTGAATACAATTCTGAAGAATTGGTATTTGGAATTGAAAATGCGCAGAGAGACAACCAACTAGGACGAGTTGGTTCATAGGTTCAAAGTAACATTTACATTGGAACATGAATCTCCATCAATAGATGCAACACTATAGGCTATTCGAACCAAAATATTTTCAGAAGAAGGGTCGATGGAGGTGGTACCAGTCTGCGGTGCACACATAACTGCTATGATTGTCCACGAGTTACAAGAGTGTTACAATGTTTCTAAGGAAGATCATGATGAAGAAGATCCCAAGGATGTTCAAGTACCTAAAATAGAAGGAGAACGTGTAGTAGAAGGGTAGAGATTGAGTTCGTTGTGTACACGCAGCCAATAAAAACATGAAAGGTAAACATTGGGATGATATATAATTCAAAGTTTCCACAGATAGAGGATTATTGGAGTGATGAGACAGTAGAGAAGATTGTAGACTTGTTGCACGAATATCAAGACCTATTCCAAACTAAATTCTCAGAGATGAAGGGGATAGTTGGGAAATTAGGAGAGATGAAGATTCCGTTGAAACCAGGTGCTAAGTCAGTGAAACAAAGACCTTACATGTTAAATCCGAAGTACAAGGAGATGGTGAAAGAAGAAATAGACATAATGTTGGACACATGGATCATTGAACCCGTGGTAGAATCAAAGTGGATAAGTCCAATGGTAGTGCAAGACAAGAAGACAAGAGGAATCATGATTTGTGTGGATTTAAGGAAGCTGAATGATGCATGTTTACATGACCCATTTCCAACACCGTTCAGAGATGAGGTATTAAAAAACGAAGGAGGGAAATATATTTATTCTTTCATAGATGGATTCTCGAGATACCATCAGATAAAAATTGCATAGGAAGATAGGTACAAGAATACTTTCACGATAAAGTGGGAAAGTTATCAGTATATAGTAATGCCCTTTGGATTGAAGAATTCCCCTTGGACTAAAGAATGCCCCTGCAATTTTTTCAAGAGTCATGGTTGCAACGCTCAATGAATTTATTCATAAGTTCCTTGAAGTATACTTAGATGACTTGACTGTGTTCAGTCTATTGAAGGATCACATAGAAGTACTTAGACTAATGTTGGATAGGTGTAGACAATGTCATATTTCGCTGAATTTGAAGAAGTGTATTTTTTGTGTACCGTTTGGAATTTTGTTGGGCCATGTGGTATGCAAGCAAGGATTACTAGTGTATCTAGCCAAGATTACATTGATTCTGGATTTAGAACCACCTACATCAGTCATACAACTGAGGGAAACTCTAGGTCACACATGATATTACATGAATTTTATCAAAGGCTATGCACAGATCACAATACCTATGGAAAAATTGTTGAAGAAGGAAGTGAAGTTATAATGGAATGAGGAATCCCAGAAGTGTTTGGACACCTTGAAGAAAAAACTCGTGACCGTGCCAATTTTGATCTTTATAGATTGGGACAAGGAGTTCCATGTTCATGTATATGCATCGTCCATAGCCTTGGGCACAATACTGTCTCAACCAGGGGAGGGAGACATAGATCACACAATTGCATTTGCAAGTAGGAAGCTGTATATAGCAGAGAAGAATTATAATACCACATAATGAGAAGGATTGGCAATGGTATATGCGCTACAAAATTTCAGACATTATTTTTTGGGATCTCACTTTAAGATGTATACAGACCATTTTGCACTAAAATACTTAGTGAACAAGCTAGTGTCGGGGGGGGAGAATATGAAGGTGACTATTGCTGTTTTAGGAATACAATTTTGAGGTTGTGGTGAAATTAGTAAAGTTGAATGCATGACCCGATCATTTATCATGCATACTATCAGGAGAAGATGCAAGGAATTTAGATGACAACTTACCATATGCATAGCTATTTTGAATCGAAATGGTGAATGATTACTTCGTGGACATCGTGTATTTTCTAAGTACATGAATGGCTCCATCATACATGACAGTTGTGTAGAAGAAACAATTAGTAGTGAAAGAAACATATTATTAGTTGATTGTAGGGAATTTATACAAGTTGGGTGCAGATGGAATATTGAGACGATGTGTGCTGGAACATGAAATACCGATGATACTCTTAGAAGAGCATGACGATATTGCAGGAGGACATTATGCAGGAAAAGAGACTGCGTAAAATATTTTGTGGGAAAGGATCTGGTGGCCCACACTTCATAAATATGATAAGGAATACTATTAGTCATTTGATGTATGTCAAAGAGTCGGAAAACCATCGAGGAGGGATGAAATGTCTTTAAATCCATAGGTTACGTTGCAAGAATTTGGTAAATGGTCCATAGACTTTGTGGGTCCAATCAACTCGCAAGCAAGAAGATTAGGGGCGAGGTACATAATCACTGCAACAAAGTATTTGACAAGATGGGAAGAAGAAACACCAATCATAGACTGCACCACAGAGAGTGTTGCATGATTCCTATTTGAGAAGGTGGTCACACGATTTGGATGTCTGCGCATATTACTCGGTGATCAAGGGAGACACTTTCTAGATAAAACAATTGCAACATTGACTGAGGAGTTTCAAATTAATCATAAGAAGAGTACCTCGTATCATCCTCAGGCTAATGGGACAATGGAAGATTTCAATAAAATCCTAGAGAATGCTTTGAAAAAGATAGGCAACGTAGGGAGAGATGATTGGGACTTAAGAGTTCCTGCTGTGGTATGGAATCAGGATTTGTAGCGATCATTGATCTTTCAGACTCAGGCGTAGTAGAGGAGAGATTATCATAGTTGGAACAACTTTAGGAAGATCGGTTTGTCGTAGGTTTCCATCAGCAGGTTCATAAGGCAAGAGAGAAGGCATGACATGATAAACACATTAAACAAAAAAAGTTCCAAGTGGGAGACTTAGTATTACTCTATGACAGTAAGTTTATGCAACATCCAAGAAAGTTTCAAAGGCATTGGTTAGGACCCTATGTGATTCAACATGTGACAGAGGCATGTGTTGTGTAGTTGGAAACCATGGATGGAGAAGTCCTTGGAGGAATGGTGAATGTAAGTCGACTGAAGCTCTATAGAGACAACCAATAATCTGTGTAGTAATATGAACTGCACTAGAACAATTGTATCATAGAAATTGTATTATAGTAGGGAGGAAAAACACAGAAAAAACAAATAAAAAGAAGAAAAAGGAAGAAAAACAATTAAAAAGTAGAAAACGAAAAAGAAAAAGATTATAGAGTACAAAGGCATAAGAATTTACGAAGAAGGAAGGAAGGCTTGTCGCACTATCAGAGTGAAACAACAACAATTAAGAAAACAATCCCCAGAAGAAAAAGACCGCGAAGCAAACAAACGAGGAAGCAATAACAATTGCACAATATAGCACTAACAAGACTGGTAAACACATTAAAGCACATAAACAATGACTACAAAGTGGTAATGATAGTTCATAGAGATGCCTTATAATCATAAATGGTAAAATCCGTTAGAAATCATGACATATTGGCAATACGAGGAAAAAATACAACAACGGATTTGGTAATAAAGACGCATTTATTTAACCATTAATCAACCTCGTTGGCAGATTGGATAAGTTAGTTAAGGAATGAAGGGACATGAACATTTGGAAAGGAGGCACAAAAGTAGTTGAGGGTTACCAAGCGTGAATTATTGTTACTACAAGTTTCATGCAAGTGAGAGTGAACCGAGAACATGAGTAGAGCCATGAAGGAGAAAAAGAGCTGAAGCAGTTGTCAAAGATTACAATTTTTTACAGAAATTGCACTGACGAAAGCACCAATTCCCATACCAAATAAGGCTCACACAAAAGCATCACTAGTAGAACCAGAGGGTATTGGAGGTTGAGGAGACTCTAGGAGCAACGCCATCCTTGGAGCCAAGGTTCCCCCGTGATTACATTCCACCAAGAAAAGATGATTCCCCACCAATGATAATGCCGAAGAATGTTAACCACACATTGGTAACGCTCGACATACCAGAAGGGGTCATCATCGACGAAGATATGTTGGGGAAGGTGCCACAACTAAGATATGCAGACCATGACATTACAGACACAGAATAGTTCCCCAAACTGGTGCCCCATGGTTATTTAGAGTTGAAAATAGACCCAACAACAAACCATAACATACATGTGAATTAGGTATGGGTAGAGGATTGGAGAGAGCATGCATGCTCAACCTGTTCAACATCCCACACTTCAGACGGAGCAACGAAGTAAATGCATGCGTTAAGTTGATCCCATATTGCGTGCATGGAGGCTATCTATGGCTAGATAGGCCAATTTTGGTAGATACAGACTCAATCTCAAGGATCACAATATTACCGACATAGGGGAAGATCCCACCCTGATGTTTGCTGACAAAAAGATAGACAAGGCCTTGTCATAGGCCATGAAACACAAGTTTCGCATATTTAGAGGGGTGCACGGCCTGGATGTGCCAACCAAATGCGACCCAACTATCAAATTTGCGACACAGGCATTAGCATGTAAGCTGCTACGGAAATGCAGGAAGGACTAAGTGCCAACAAGAGTGATAGCTGCAACATAGAAGTGTGTGGGACTTCAATGAGTTGGGCGCACTTCCTGTTAAACCGGTTTCTTATTGAATGTGTCGACGCGCATGATAGAGGTATGTAATTCCATTATCAATGGCTTCTAATTTTGCTTTCATTCACAACATGGGAAGAGTTGGAGGACATATAGTTTTTGGGCCTCAAAGGGAAGTCGTGCTTAGCAGAAAAATACCAGAACTTCTAGTATACAACAAATAAATGACGCCAAACAGATAATAACGTAGAATTTTTTCTCTATACTGAAAGGATTCGACATTGCATTAAGGACACACCACGCATAACACCATAACTGGTGGAAGAATACACACCAATCATGCAGTTTTGGGTAGATCGACATCATATATATGTCAAGGAAAAGAAGAACCTGAGAGAGGGGTGGGTTTAGACGAAGTACAAGGTTATTGATGAATATATCCAACTAATCACGTAGGATTGGGACCCAGATTGAAATATCCCTACAAATGACACTAAGACAAGACAACTTGGTAACAAAAAGGCAGAGCCGCACAACGATACAAGGAATGAATAGGAATACAGTCAAGGAAATGGCGCAGGGGATGTACCGAAGACCACACCATCAACATAACAAACACAACAGACAGGTCCCGAGACAAGAAAGAAAAGAAAGGATAAGGGGAAGGGTCCAACAAGAGGTGCACACAAAGAGACGAAAGTGCATAAGGAACCATCCATTTATACACCGACTGATGATGAAGTGGACCAAGTTGGTTACCAAGTAAGGAATGCAACTAAGGAGGTAATTCAATAGATGACATAGTGGCAGGAAGAAATCGGTAAGAAGATGCAAGAGAAATTGAATGAATTGCAACAACAATTGGAGATAGTAATCATCGTAGCAGAAAGATGATGCACAAAAGGACAACCAACAGGCACGATGGGGGAAGTAGAAGCTACCACTTCTCACTTCTCACAAATAGTTGAAGGGCACAGAGTGATCAAAATATCAACATGTGCAATCGAGTTCCCCACACTTGAGATGGAGGAACAAGTACAAAGACTAAGTCACTTAGACTTAGTTGTCTCACAGATGCCCACAATCGTGTTACAGGGATTACAAACAGGTATCGTGAAGGAATTACGACTCCATGCAGACTTCACTGCTAGCGAGTGGATAAAATTTGCAGTGGAAAAGACAGAATTACAGAAGGAATACACAAAAACTCTCAAGGAAAAGAGTGCAGTAGAGAAAAAAGTTGAAAACATACTGAAGGAAAAGAGTGAGGACGAAGAAAAGGTCGAGAAATCAATGAAGGGAAAGGGCGAATCCAAGCAAATGACACAACACATACAAAAGGCCATTTAGAAATTGTATAAAGATATTCAAGAAGCACCACTGAAAGTAGAAGCGACAATGGAGGAGAAAGTATCAAATATTGGTGAAGTCATAAAAGGGTTCTGCAACAAGATTGAATACTTGGAATCACGTACAATACATGGACACCACTAGAATAAAGGGAACAAAGGGAAAGAACAACGCAAACATCAATTGCAAAAATTAAAATCCCAGAACAAGAATGCACAAGGATGTGCGACGAGAGCACTCATACTTGGACCCAACTCACAATGAATCTAGAGCTGAAGGAAATGTAAGATAAAATAAGGAGCACATAGGAGAAGGCATGCGAAGCAAATGAGAGCATTAATACTTTACCACCTGCAGAATGGATGACAACAATTATGGCTAATAGACAACTATATGCTGAAGTAGAACATATGAAAGTAGGACAAAAGAGTATTGCACATAAATTGGAACCCCAGTAGGATGAAGCACACCGAGTGATAGGCGAGTTGGATGCTACACAAGGAACTATGAAGCAAGCCGCGTAAGAGACTGAGGAGAAGCTCACAATGTTGACAATACAAATCGTGGAGGAAATTTTGAGTGAAGAAGCAAAAGTGATGAAAGAGGTACAAACAACCATGGAGACCCTCCAAAAGTTGATGGAGGCATGGAAAAGTACAACACACTAGGACTAAGTGGCTCAAGACAAGCCACATGTGAGTGTTTGGGGCTTGTTGGACATGCATTGTGGAAATAATATTCATAAAGATCCTAAGTATGAAAGATGTGTGCAGCGGGATAAGAAGAAGAAGGAAGACAAGGTAGGCTCGAAACTGCATAGTTGAGGCACATTTAGGAATATAGTGTGAACAAGAACATACTTAGCAAAAGAATAAAATAGAAGGATAAAGCAGAGGAATAAAGAAAGAGAAGAAAGTGGACGAAAAGGAAGGAAAACAACTCAACATGCGAAAAACAGAAAAGACGCGCAAAAGCAGGATGAACAACAATTAGAGTGAAAAAGAAGCATGGAGACAAAAATGCAGGAAAAACAATCCTGATTAGTGAGTCATCTTGAGTTGTCATGAGTTGTAATAGGGTTTTGGGGTGAGCAAAGTAGGGTTTTAAGCCCTAGAATTCATGTATAAATATGTAGTGGGTTGGGAGAATAATGGTTCTTCTAGAGCAGTACTGTGGAGTGTGTTCTAATCTATCGAGAGTTCCTGTTTTATGAGAAGAGTGATAGAATAGGCTCAGAAGGAAGAGTCGATGTCTAAATGTTAAGGAGATGTTGCAGAGAGAGAGAGAGAGAGAGAGAGAGAGAGAGAGAGAGAGTTTCACTGCAGAGTGGCTAGGCTAGAAGAAGGAAATGATAGCATGATGTATCTTTGTAAGCGCAGTGCGTAAGCCTGAGACAAGTAGATAAATAATAGTAAAGAAGCCAACCATTGTGGACGTAGCCCAAAGTTGGGTGAACCAAATTAACTAATGTGTTTATTTGTCTTTTATGTGATGGATAATGAATATTCTCTGTATGCATGTTATATTAGATATGTTCCTTACATGATAGCTGTGCAATGGGTATGAATATCACAATACTTAGTTTATGTTGCAATATGGAGTAAGATGGTAATACATAATTGAATTCACTAAGTTACCTAAGAAGAGAAATTATAGAATAACGTGCACATAATAGATAAGTAAGAATGAAAATGATGATCACTTCCCATCCCCTCACTACTGTAGAAACTTGGCTCTTGCAGCCCCAATAGATGCCTTGGGTGAGACTTCATTTGCATGTAGGTGATGTTGAAAGGGACAATGTCTGAATGGTTTTGTTGGTCAAGATAACTTGAACCTAGGGTCTTACAACTGCATGAATGCCAACACCTTTCAACTGAAAGGTGAGAAGTCTGGATCATAAAATATATCCCCCATGAAAGTGAAAAGGGGTAATCAAAATGCCTTTGAGTGGAGTTGAAAGATTCGATATTCAACTTAAAAGCAGAATTCAAGTGGGCCCTGATCTTGCTCTCAAATAATCAAGTCTAAAGCACTCAAAACCATCCACTGTAGAAATTGCTCCTTGTAAACATGATTGTACCTATGTATGAACCCGACGATAAGATTGCTCCAATGAATTGGCTTCCATACTCCAATACCAATTACCTAACCATTCAAAATGAATATGTTTTCACTAAATTTTCTTGCTCTTCTGACTCCTTACTGAGAGGTGATTGATCTTCCCACAAAAAATGCATGGGTGAAGATCAAAATAATTTGACTCATCATGGAAAAGTTAGTTACAATGTTTGCATTATATGGGTTCTTTATCCAACTGATCATCATGATCATACAAATTTGCAATACCTGTAGAAACATCATCATCCATATCAACTACATAAGCATCCCGATCATCCTTAACTACATCAACATTTGCATCGTTATCATCATCCTGATAATCAACAATATGATGTACCTATTCCTTACCAATATCCTCAAGCTTTGTCTTCCGATCTCATTCAAAAAACCTCCACTCACAAAGTGAACATGATTGCAATAATCAAGAATAAAAAAGGTTATCATGAACCTTGTTATATCCTAAGCCATATCGATTCTACTTTAATTGTAGTTCTTCTCATGGATAAACAATTCTAATTGTTTTCTTACATTTATTCACATTTTTTTTTTGTTATAGAGATTTCATCAAACTCATCTTCATGTTTATGAATGTTATCATCTGTCAGCTGAGTGTCTTCATTGAAGTCATTTTCATTTTTGATGTCATTTTTTTTGTCGATATGTAATCAAAATAATAAATTACGCTGAAGAAGTATGAAATCAAAATATTGGTGTCAAAGGAGACTTAATTCATCAATAACAGTTTGTTTTGAAGTTTAAAAATATCAACCTTCCTATGCATGACTTATAAGCAGGTGGGCAATATAGTGAGAGTGCTTTCGTTCATTGAAATTGTAAATTCCAAAGTTGAGTTGAATGATATATGAAGTAGAATAAACACTTATTCAATCCTAGCCATTATGAAGAGTTGTAAGAACTCAAAAAAGTGTGAAGACCTCTTTTATAACAACTTAAAAAATTGTATTGCAATAAGCCAAGAAAATAGACGTGAAATCATCAGTGCCGACTCTGTGCAGGTTTGCATTGCCATAAATTAGATCATCCATTTACCATTCTCTATTTCGTATTTTTTAATTCTAGAATTCCTTAAAGGAGCGACAATGAGATTTCTGGACAATGAACTACAATTTGATGTCTGATCTGAGCACGCAAGATGATCTCCTGAACACAATTCCTAAAATCGTGGCCACAAATTCATGACTGCGATCTGAGAATGCACCTTCTTTTCCAACAACTTATTGCATCAAAATTCTTGGTCATAGGGTAGTCGTTAAAAGTAAATTTATTGCATGATCTAAAACTCTGTTCAAGATTGCTCAACATCGTTTCGACAGAAAACCTACAGGTGCGTGTTGGCTCAAGTTAATGTTAATTATAACAAGTTTTAATGTACAAAAAGTGGAATTGTATTGATAAATAGAGTGAATAATTATTAATTAGTTATTAGTTGATTTTGTAATCATAAATAAAGTAAATAATTGTTAATTAGTTATTAGTTGATTTGATTTATATCATCTATACAAATAAACATTTTTAATAATATATACATACAAATCTTAATATTAAAAAAAAAAAAAAGATTTTTTTATTACTCTTAAGTTAATAGTATTATATATTATAAATATAGATTTAATGAAAAAAAAACTTATTTACTAAGAAATGGAGAGAAAAATTATTAATTAGATAATGAATGATATTATTCATTCAATCTTTTACCTCGGAAAACAACATAGCTAACCAGTGATCAAATTTTGAAGGGTCGGTCCTAATTTAAGTGAGAAGGGTATATACTCATGCAACCCTTCCATAATGAAAAGTTTAAAAAACAATTACATTTCAATTGACAAATTGAAATTAAGATCACAAGTCATAAGTTTACTTGTATCTTTTTTTTAGTTTACTCTATATAGAGCATAGCAGATATGTGTATAGAAGCATAACAACTAACAATTTTTTCTTTCTAAGCAAGATAGTTTTTTAGCTGAAAATACTTACTGACAAAAGATATTTTTTTTGAGGAAGGATGTATGGTCACTTTGTAAAAGACTCTTTAGAAGCACTCTACTTCTGTACTTCTTTTTATTTTGTTAGGATGCAAAATCTATGTAATAACTTTACAAGGAGCCTCTATAAATCAATTTACTTGGTCACCTCATGCCCTTTGGTAAGAATTCCGTAAATAAATTCAGAAGCACTCTACTTCTGTAATTTTTTTATTTTGTTAGGATGTCAAAATCCATGTAATAACTTTACAAGGACCCTCTATATAAATCAATTTGATGGCCCCTCACTTGGTCTCCTCATGCCCTTGTACCTTTATTTTAAGGGCCATGTTATCAGGGTTGGTGCTCAGGTGAGCAATATATATGTAATGGTTGAAGTTGTTATCTTGCGAGGTTTTCGACTACCCAATCGAAAATGCAGTAATGGGTTCAAGTGATATACTGTGTTTTAGTTGATTTAATAACTCTGTAGTTTTGACTGGGGACTATTTTTCTTCGCAAAATTCTGCCTTGCAATAGTTATTGAAGCTGTGTTGTTCTCGACGTTTTTGAGCAATCAAGGTGAATGCAACAATGGGTATGAACTATATTGCAATGATTTTTAGTTAAGGACTATGTAATTGCTATTAGGTTTGATGTACATTCATGTGCGAGCGTTTCCACTGTGGCTGTTGTTGAAGCTAAGGTTTTATCGGGTTATGGAGTACCCTATGTGAAATGTAGTAATGGGTTATGTTGATTTTCCAACATTAGGAGTGTTAGGCTCAGGGTGTAAGCATGGGTAGTGTCAGGGAAACAAGTGTAATGCATTCATAGTGGGTTTCATGAAGGAAATTGTTGAACAAACAAAAAAACAAAAATAAGAGATTCAACATCAAATGGTTTTATATCATCAAATGGTTGTATATCAAATGAACAACCAAGGAAGGCACCTTACCAGAATGAGGAAAGAGAGAGTTTTGTCGAAGCCAGTATTGGCAGCACTGAGAATGTCTGGGCCGCAAAGTACGTGAGGCAGAGCATGCCAATGTATGGTGGTCATATAAGTGAAATTACCATCTCTGAAACCCCTCTTCGTTGTCTCTGAGAGCGGTAATTGATCAAATTGGTTCGCACTGACATAAGGAGCCAAGGAACTGTTGATATCGACGGTGGGAAGCTCTGAAGTGAGAGGGTTTGTGTCGTATTCGAGCTTTCCCACTTCGATTCGGGCTTCCAGAGATTTGATCTCTTGCACGTCACTCCCACCTCATTCATTTGCTCTCTTAGTGACTTCCATGGAAGGTTTTGTTCCCCTTGTCCTCCATACTGTATTTTCTTTTCCACATGCAGACTGTCTTAATATCTGTTCATTTTGACGGAAAATGCTCATTTGGTTAGTGAGTTCATGGAAAGGGAGTGATTGTCGTCTCTAGGATGGGTAGAGTTGGGAAGAATCACGACTACATATTTATAGAGTTGGTTTTCTACAGAAAATGTGTGCAACAGTGAGTCGAAACACTAATTCATCGCAGAAGGTTCACACACAGGTATCTCATTTGTCGCTCTATCTAGAAGCAGGTCAGATACCAGTGGAAAACTTGAACTTGGTATTGAATTTCGTATTCAGGATACTAGCCTACTTGTGCAGTGTTCTAGGTGATGTACAAATTATTAATAAACTTATCTAATCAACGTGACATTCATATTCATCAAGCAATGTTCCAGGTGACGTAACACCATTCATAACTGCCAATTTCTTCTTAACACTAATGACCAACCAACCCACTAGGTATTAAATCTTTAAAACTGATGATCAATGATGGACCACGCTCCACTGACGATTCACACGAACTAAAAATTATGATGACGGGGATTTTAAAATTTTACACTTCATAGGAAATTTTGAATTTCGATTTGCATTTCCCAATAAATTAGCAAAAACAAAATTTAGAATATTTTTTGACAAGCAAATATTTCATCATACTTCTGGGACGTGCTGGAAGGCTCCTAACATGCTGTGATAGACTCAATTTTGAACCCTGTAACTAATCCTTGCGCGTACTCTCTCTATATAAAATACACTTTAGTATCACTATATATTCACATTTTTTAACTATTACTTACACAACCTATATTATAACTTTTATATTTCTTCTTACTTATAATATAATTACGTGTTTTCCATTTTATAAATATATAAAAAAAACAAAACTCATAATGTATGTTGTGTAAGTAATAGTTAAAAAATGTGTGAACATATGTATTATTTTATATTTATATTATATATATTGGTAGTGTGTAAGGATTGTTTTTAATATTTTATAACATATTATAATAAATGTTATAATTTTTTTTTAATTAAGGAGATACATTATTAAAAATGTTTAAAAAATAGTGAATTAAAAAAAATAGAAAATTGAAATAAACACGTCAACATCCAAATATGTATGACTTTAAATGTTGTATTTGTTTGAAAAAAAATGACAAAATATAATTTTTTACCCGCAAAAAGATTTATAATCCATATTTCATAGGTGAAATCAACATATACATTAACAAGTTTTACTTACTCTTTCAAATCCATAAATAGATATGCTTCCTTATTCTAAGAAACGCCTATATAGTATCATGTATTGAATATTACAATTATCCAGTGGGTATCTTATATTGAATGCTACAATCCTCCAATGGCTTTTTCAACATTAACTTGTGAATTATAACACATGGAT
Source organism: Picea abies (assembly GCA_900067695.1). NCBI lineage: Eukaryota > Viridiplantae > Streptophyta > Pinopsida > Pinales > Pinaceae > Picea > Picea abies. The sequence continues at coordinate 8,228 of CBVK0101625513.1, read as the reverse complement.
GCATTAAATACAAACCTTTCCTGGATCATTTTCAAGCTAGAAAAAATTAGAAATCCAAATAAATGGGATGAAAACAAGAAAACAAACTTTTACAATAAAACTTCAATGTAAATATTGAACACATTTTTGAGGAGAGACTTCCTTAAAGCTTATTTAGGTAATTTTTTTATTTACTCATTAAATTCTCTATATATATGGGGAAAGGATATTTCTAAAAGATTCACTTTTACCTCTAAAATTTTGCTCATGATTTTAATGTGTAAGTTTTCAATGTTGCTGGTAGATTGGCTCATTCCAAGATCCATTTTGAGTCAAATTGGGGCTTTTGATTCTTCCCTCAAATGCAATTTTCTTAAACAATCATATATCCAAATTTCACGATTTTTATTAGTTTTTTTTGAACCAACTACATATTTAAAATAAATGAAATGATTTTCATATATAAGCAAAATTCCTCTAGCTCTACAATCTCCTAGAGTTCCTTGACATGCACCATCAAAGAAACCCCAAGCCTTTTCTTATTGATTTTTCAAGCCTCAAGAATCATTGGAAGTTTCCTCATTTTCCATCAGTGAACTTAATTTGGTGACACAATATAAAGGGAGTATCACTTCCTTGGAATATCATCATCATTTCTCGTAAGTCAGAACCCCCATATTACAAAGCATGGAAAATCCTTATGAGATTCCACTGTTTTATCCTTGTACTGACTTTCAAAATAGACTAAGAGCAATTTCACTCTCCATTCATTTTCCCCATTTGACAATTATATTGTTTCTATCTAAACCTCCATATCATATGAGTGATGTACAAAGACATTATCCACAATTTCTCATTATTTTAAAACAAAATGCATCTTGTTGGACCATGCCAATTTCTCTTCTATTTTATTGTTGGGGAATAGGGTGGAACATGACATGAAACCTAAAAGATAACACTGCAAATAATAGAAGATGAAACAAAAAAAATCCGAACACAAAAGGTGGTTTCTAAAGACACCGTTACAACACTTAAGCAAAACGCACTGTGATTAGAACATCACAGTGCATGTCGGATCTCGATATATCCATATGATATCAACTTGATCACTTGATAATAATGACCCAAGGGGTATTCTATTTACATCCTCATGATCTAACCAACTTCCATAGAATTCAGAAGATCTTGTCCACATGTAACCGTCGATTGTTAGAGTTGATTCCGTCAAATCCACATTGTCGATTTGACTCGACAAGGAGGCTCGAATCGACTGCCTATCCATCCAAATGATAGTCAATTATTGGGCTGGTCGATCCACCACCCAACTATCTTCGACTATTGGTCGATTGTTCGACCAACAAACATGTCAACTACTTGACCAACCGATGTAGAGATTTGGTCAATTTCCTGACTGATTATATCCAGTTGTAGGTCGACCGCTTGACCAACTAAATCCAGAAGATGTGTGATAAAATATCAATGATTGATGTTCCAACACCCCCCGATGACAAGTGATTTGGGAGAACAAAGCCATCGATACCACACATATTGATTGGGTTCTAAATATAAAGAAGCACTTCATACTTTTTTCTCTATGGTACATTATGTAGATCAAAGAACTGTTCCATCTGAAGTATCCATGTGATTGAATCCTTGCCGCCAAACTTCCTCATATCGATATTAGGAAAGTGGTTATTCTTCAAACCAAAGTTGGAGTTTCTTTAGTCTTGTTTCATCTTCCTTGTGTCCTCATCATGAATTTCATGGGATACATTTTCACTTTTAGGTGGCTTCTCTATTAGGACATTTTTCAATCCTTCCATGATCTCCCTTTTTAAACCATCCATCTTAGTATCCATTATTGCCTCCAACTTAACTTTATTTGAATCCATCATCCCTTGTAGTTCATCTTTTTTAACTGTCTTCTTTTGTAAATCATTTATGTTCCTACACATTTCTTCACCTTCATCAAGAGTCTAAGTAGGACTGTATGAAGACTTATTTGGTGTAGAAGTTCCCTTTTTTGGTGGCATGTTGGCCAAGTATCACTTTTAAACCTTGATTTCGAGGTGGTTCTGCTAGACGATATTTCTTCTACTGTATCTCCAAAATTTTGATCCTTCTTGGTCTGAAAATTTCATTTTATAGTTCTCTGATATGTCTTCTTTACAATGCCATAGGTTTGATCAAAATTAGATGTGCCAAGTGGAAGTTATGGTAACTTCCCCACACCTTGTTGATTTTTGGCCCTTCCAAGAGAGCAAACTTTTAAAGCGTACCAAAAGCACAATATCTGATATTTGATTCTGAAACTTCAACCAGAAATACTACAAACTGTCAACTATACAATGAAACTAGTCTCACTTAATTTGGATACTCACTGAATAATATATCATTGTTTTACCCGAAACACATGTTTGAGACTACTTAATATGACTAGTCAGCTACCCTATCTTACACAGGGTGCATCTACAAAAGTAGGATGACCCAGAAGATGATTTTTTTATCACAACAACCTTGATAATTTCTAGGAATATCCTCTAAGTTTTAGGGTCTGAAACATCACAAAAACATTTTTATAGTGAAAATTACGCGATGAATAAATTCAGGATGATTCCAAAACTATATCTTACACAAGCTATATCTCTGAAAGTATAAGGCCTCAGGAGCTTAAATTTGAACCATAAGTACCTTGATTCGTCTATTAAATATCCTATAAGTATTTACTTCTTAAATGTCGTAGAAATCAAATTTATAGAAAAAATTCCAAGGTGTCTCAGATGCAGCAGGGAAACCCCAAGACCTTGAGCTCTGATTTCAAATGTTAATAACCAAATATAAAAATAGCATAAAAACCTCAGAGTAAGTACTCAACGCTTTGAAAAAGAGAGAATTTCAGATAGTAAGCCTCTTCGAGGGGGAAACCTCCTTATACACCACATAAATTTACAAATACAAGATGATTCCAAATGAAAAGGTCTCCTTGGTATATATAGGAGACTAGGAGGTACAATCAAGGATGATTTTAAGGATGGAAATTTATATTAAAATGTAGAAACGTGGGCTAATATTACTAGTCCTTAATATGCAAAATCTAAAATGTTTGGCGATAGTTTTGTAAAAATATTCAAATTTCTAAGGATTTAATATAGTTTACATACATTTTTGGCGATTTGTAAGGCAAAACAATTTTATTCTATGGAATTTGGGCGAATCATTTTTATAAAAAATGGAAATTGGAAAAACGTTTTTTGGGAAAAACAATGGAAAATTAGACCATTTGCGAAATTTAGCCCCTAAAATAATCTATGGGTACAATTACAACTAATGGACCTAAGCCAACATAAATAAAATAACAATACTAATGTAATATGCCCCAATTAAGGAGCAATGTGCTACTATTTAGGGATTAACATCAAAATAAATAATTGTCACCCATCAAGTATAGTCATCAATCAAGATACAACACTAAACTCCTTCAATGTAGGAAAAGAGATAGCATTAAGCTCAAGCTGTGGAGGATTAGGCAATAGGTTTGAAATTTTAGTAAGGGGGGGGGGTGTATTTCCTTTCACTTTTAAAAGAAAAAGTAAAGGGGGGTTTTTTCCATCACAACACACCCCATTAGATATGATACTCCTTCAAATCACATAATAACATTGCATGATGAGGAGAGGGACATCAAGTAAAATCGAATTATTATTTTGGATTGTGAGGTTTGGTTGGATTCAATTACAAATTAGTAAGATAAGGGCAAGGGACACCAGTAGAAACTTTGGAGAAGTGCATGACACAATGGAGGATGACACCACTAGAAGAATGGGCACATCACTTTATCCATACATTGGAAGGAATCCCAGAGAACTGGTATATAGACCAGAAAATGCACAGAGGTACTACATAATGGACAACCTTACAACAAAACTTTGTAGTAACTTTCTCATTTAAACATGAGAACACCAACATCGATTCAACACTGAAATAGATAAGAGGTGTGATATTTATTGATGAACTAGAGGTTGAACTCATGATAGACTACCAACAATAGAACATACAAACAATCAAAGAACTATTGTCATGCTATCATGTTGAAGAGGAAGCACGAGATGAAGATGACCTGCGCAACATTTAGATTACATAAATTGAAGGAGAAAGAGAGGTGGAAGGTCCATCTATGGAGTTAGAAGTATTTGTTGCACCAATCAAAATGAAGAAAGTCAACATTGGAACAAATGAAAATCCTAAAATGGCAAGTATTGGAGACTATTGGGATGAACAAACAGTAGAAAGAATAACATAGTTATTGTGCGAATACAATGACCTATTCCCAACATCCTTTACATAGATGAAAGGCATAGCAGGATAGCTAGGAGAGATGAAGATACCTCTCAAACCTGAGGCAAGACCTGTCAGGAAGAGACCTTACAAACTAAATCCGGTATATAAGAAGAAAGTAAAGACAAAAATTGAAAGAATGTTGGAAGTTGGTATCGTGGAAATAGTAGAGGAATCTGAATGGATAAGCCTTATGGTAGTCCAAGAAAAGAAACAAGGGGGGATAAGGATTTGTGTAGATTTGAGAAAGTTGAATGATGCTTACCTACATGATCCTTTCCCTATCCCTTTCACAGATGAAGTCTTAGAGAATGTGGGAGTCCAGGAAACATATTCATTTACAAATGGATTCTCAGGTTACCATAAGATCAAAATAGCTCCAGAAGACAGGTACAAGACCACTTTTTCTACATAATGGGGATCCTACCAATACACAGTCATGCCATTTGGGCTGAAGAATGCACCGACCATTTTCTCAAGAGTGGTCATAGCTATTTTTAAGGAATTCATACATCAGTTTATAGAAGTATATCTGGATGATTGGACTGTATATAGTCTGTTAAAGGACCACGTGGAAGTATTAAGGTTAATGTTGGAAAGATGCAGGCAGTGTTAGACATCATTGAATATCAAGAAGTGCATTTTTGGGACACCTTTTGGAATATTGTTTGGACATATAGTGTGTAAACAAGGTTTACTAGTGGATCCTGCTAAGATTGCAGTCATTCTCAATTTACCACCACCAGTATCTGTGTGCCAGTTGAGAGAAACACTGGGACATATAGGGTATTACAGGAAATTTATAAAAGGGTATGCGAATATTACTATGCCAATGGAAAAACTATTAAAGAAGGATATAATATTTCAGTGGAATGAGGACTGTCAACAAGGTTTGGACACCTTAAAAGAAAATATGGTCCCAACACGTATCCTAGTATTCTCAGATTGGAAAAATACATTCCATGTGCATGTAGATGCATTAGCCATAACACTTGGAGAAATTCTAGCACAGTCAAGAGCAGGGGACTTAGACCATCCTTTAGCCTTTGCAAGCAGAAAATTGTCAGAATAAGAGCAGAATTACAACACCACATAAATAGAAGGCCTAGCCATGGTATATGCACTTCAAATGTTCAGACACTATTTACTGGGGAAACACTTTAATATGTTCACAAGTCATTCGACCCTCAAATATTTATTCAACAATCCAATGTTGGGGGGGCGGATATGTAGATGGCTATTGTTATTCCAAGAATTCCAAGGATAATCTTGTTAATACGTGCAATATTATGGTGGCCAACAATCCATAGAGATGCCAAGGAATATTTCCAGACATGTGATGTCTATCAGAGGGTGGGAAAACCCAATAGAAGGGAGGAGATGCCCCTAATACCACAAGTAACCTTGTAGGTATTTGATAAATGGGCAATAGACTTTGTTGGACCAATCCATCCACCAACAAGAAGGTAAGGAGCTAGATATATCATTGCTGCGATAGAATACTTAACAAGATGGGAAAAAGTAACACTAGTCAAAGACTGTAGTGCAAAGACAACAACACACTTCTTGTTTGAGCAAGTCATCACCATATTTGGGTGTCCAATAATTTTGATGAGTGACCAAGGTACTCACTTTATCAATAGTACTATCAGAGCCATGACTGAGGAGTTTGAAGTCTATCACTAGAAGAGTACACCATAGCATCCTAAGAAAAATGGAACAGATAGAAGCTTTCAATAATATCTTGGAGAATACTCTGAAAAAGATCTGCAATATCAATAGGGATGATTGGGACTAGAAAATACCAGTGGTACTATGGGCATATACGACTACATGTAAGAATTTGACAGGACATACACCATTCAAATTGGTGTATGGGAAGGATGCAGTGATACCATTAGAATTTTTGGTACCCAGTCTGCACGTAGTAGCAATTATCAACATGACATAAAGAGGTGCAGTAAAGGAGAGGTTGAATCAACTAATGTAAATGGAAGAGGATAGGATTATGGCAGGATTTCACCAAGAGGTATAGAAAGAAAGAGACAAAGCCTGACATGATAGACATATAAAGAGGAAGAGTTTCAAGGAAGGAGACCTAGTCTTGCTCTATGACAATAAATTTTTTCAACATCCGGGCAAATTTAGAATCCATTGGCTAGGGACCTATGAAGTAAATAATGTCACAGATGGGGAATCTATACAACTAAAGGATCTGGTAGGAAAAAAACTCAAAGGAATGATCAATGGGAGTCGACTGAAATTGTATAAGGACAATCGACCTCCTAACACTTAAAAGTTATAGTGCAATAATAAATGCATGTATATAGTGTACTATAGTAGAGAGCAGAACATAAAAAGGATAAAAAGAAATAAAAAGGAGAAAAATAAGGTAAAATAAATTCAAAAATATAAAAGAAAGAAAATACAAAAATACTGGGAAATATTGTGCACAGAGAGACTGGACTCGGTGTGACAAAAAGGAAAAAAATGTCCACGCGCAACATATGGTTGTAGAAAGAAAAACACCACACACTAAGTAAAAATCACAACAGAAATGTACAATGCACTTAAAAAGTTCAGTGCATCGAAAAAAGGACCAACGGTCAGAAAAGAAAAAAACGACAGTTAGAGGAAAAAGTTGTGAATTGGGGGAATTTATGGAATTGAATGAAGCATACTCGACAAGATTCAATGCATTAATCAATTTATGGAATTGAATGAAGCATACTCGACAAGATTCAATGCATTAATCACAACCAACGAAGATTCTCTGAGATGATTCGGGGAAATAATGACACCCTCTATATAAAGGGGAAACACAAGAAAAAAAAACCACTTATTGTGAAATTACAAATTCATGGAGCTAGAGAGCATGGAGATGATAAGCGAACAAGCGAGTGCACAATGTGAACCAGTCGAAGTGTATTCAGAAAAGAAAGAAGTACCCACTATGGCATCACCAAATATTGGAACACCAAGCCAAACCATAGGGAAAACCAGAAGCAGCCTTAGGCCACCATAGGAAACCACAGAGGTAGAGCAAGAAATGGCCCAGAGAGAGGGAATTGTCAATGTCGACATAATTCCTTTCCCACAGATCGAACTAGTGAGTGCTACACTGTTCGAGGAAAAATCATAAGCCCCGACGACGATCGACATGGAAATTGATTCTCATGACAGTGCACAGGGCCGCAAAATAGTCGACGCAGGAAACCCACAACAACCTACAAGGGACGAAGTAGCCCATAGAACAAATGAGAATGTCAACGAGAAAATAGAGGCTTTGTTGTCGAGACCACAAACCGGGGAAGGGTCTGCATAGCAGTAAGAAGGGATGGTAAAAGACATAACCAAGAAGCTAGACTCAGACACAGAAGATAGACAAGCAGAGGCTGGGACCTCTAGTGCGCCAGTAAGAAGAAAGAGAAAAAAATGCATGGCATGGTCCCCTCGCAAGTCTCCCAATGCTCTAATCATACTACCACGTAAAAGACATAACCAAGAAGCTAGACTCAGACACAGAAGATAGACAAGCAGAGGCTGGGACCTCTAGTGCGCCAGTAAGAAGAAAGAGAAAAAAATGCATGGCATGGTCCCCTCGCAAGTCTCCCAATGCTCTAATCATACTACCACACATTCTAGAGGCAGTGCATTCCACGACAACACTATTGGGTTGCATGGAAAAACTTAAATACGTAGACCAGAACATATATGACACTGACAAATTCCCTGAATTTGTGCAACAAGTGTATATGGAAAGTATCATCACAAGACCCTTTGGAGATCCCATGATGCAGCTAAAGAAATGGGCGAAAGGCCTAGAAAACACATGGATCCTTAATCTTATGGAGATTCCCCACTTTGGAAGGGGGGAGAAGTCAATAACTGCATCAAGCAGTTGATGGAAGTCC
>CBVK0101625505.1:0-11256 GCA_900067695.1 Picea abies | reverse complement strand
TTGAACAGTTAGATGTAAAAACAACTTTTCTCCATGCGGATTTGGAGGAAGATATTTATATGCAACAACCACAAGGGTATGGGGTTAAAGGGAAGGAAAATTTGGTATGCAGGTTGAAGAAGAGCTTGTATGGCCTAAAGCAAGATCCAAGGTAGTGGTATTTTAAGTTTGACAGGTTTATGACATAACAAGGTTATAGTAGATGTCATTCTAATCACTGTGTTTATTTTAAAAACATAGAAAATGGAAGCTATATTATCTTGCTATTGTATGTAGATGACATGCTTGTTGTAGGGTCTAATATGTGCAAAGAAAATCCTTGGTATGAGAATAACAAGAGATAGGAAAAATCACAATTTGACATTGTGTCAGGGTCAATACACAAAGAAGGTGTTGGAGAGGTTTAGAATGCAAAATGGAAAACTAGTTAGTACACCTTTGGCCAGCCATTTCAAATTAACCAAAGAAATGTGTCCCAAGAGACAGGAGGAGATAAAATACATGTACATGGCCCCTTATTCATCAACAATTGGTGGCTTGATGTATGCAATGGTTTTCGATATTGCACATGTAGTGAGAGTTCTGAGTGGGTATATGAACAATCTAGATAAAGAACATTGGGAGGTAGTAAAGTGGATTCTCATGTATTTTAAAGGTACTGCTACTCAAGCATTATGTTTTGGAGATCCAGACACTGTTCTACAGAGATATGTTGATTCAGATATGATAGGTAATAAAGATAGCAGGAGGAGCACCACAGGGTATGTTTTTACTGTAGGTGGAACAAAAGTAAGTTGGATTTCAAAACTGCAAAATGTTGTTTCACTTTCAACAACAGAGGCATAGTATGTTTCTGCTAGAGAGGCTAGTAAAGAGATTATTTGGTTACAGAGGTTTATGGAGGAATTGGAAAAGAAGCAAGAGAATAGCAGGTTGTACAATGACAATGAGAGTTCCATTCATCTTGCAAAGAACTCAACTTTCCAATCGAAGACTAAGCATATGAAAATCAGGTTCAATTTCATACGATCCATCTTGGAAGATGGACATTTGAAGTTGGAAAAGATACACACAAGACAAAATCCTGCAGACATGTTAACAAAAGGAGTAACTAGGGAGAAACTGAGTTCCTTCTCAGTTTTAGTTAGTGTTCAAGCATGAAGGTGAAGATGATAAATTTTCCAGGTCCAAGGTGGAGTATAGTCCAATAGGTACAACAATAGTGGATTTGTTGTGATTAGTCTCCAAGTGGGAGTTTGTTGGTTGTGGAGCCTAATTATCTTCCTATTTCATAGGTCTTTGTTTTTAACTATGTTTATACCCCATGAAGATTGTACACTCCACCATGCGGGGGGGTTGCAGGGGGGGATTTCCCCCCCTGCAGGGTCCAGGGGAAAGTAGGCCCCCAATGGGGGGGTTGAAGGGGGGGATTGCCCCCCCTATAGGGTGTTGGGGAAATCAACCCCCTAGCGGGGGTTTGGGGGCAAAGACCCCGAAGGAATTTTTTTCTTGTAAATGTATATTGTAATTTCATAGTAAATATGGACCGTTCATTATAAGGTTGCAGATCTAACAATATAAGTTATGTTAGGGTTTTTTTCCCTTGAAGGAAACCCTCTTTTATGAGGGAAATGTATTGCGGATATGAATCATTGTGAATATTGTATTATGAGAGAGGAGACCGTGAAAGAAAGAAGAGGAAGTTACAATGGGTGTGCTGTAGTTTGTATCCCTTCATTTGCTGGAGAATAAAAAGGAAGGATCCAGAAATTTCTCTGGTGGACGTAGCCCACATTGGGTGAACCACGTATATTTGTGTCTCTATTGTATTGTGTATCTTCTGTGTTTTTTTTCCACATTTGTTTTTATTTTATTGCTCCGCGATTCTGGTTTTCTGAAACTTACTGTGCACTAACCCAAGTGTGTGTAACATGGTGCAATGTGTGCACTTACCCAGGTGCTTGCAACACACAAAATGTGAGCACCCTGTCTTTATAACATATCTTCATGCACTTACTCAGATGCATGCAACACCAAAACTTAATGCTCATGGATCACCAACCTAAATGTATATTACATTTACACTTGGTTCCAATGACTCACTAGCCTATATGTACAATTAAAAAGGGTTCCAGATCGGGGACATTACAATCCCCTCCCCTTTATTTATGTACTGTCCTTAGTACATCATATACACCTAAACATAGAAAATTTCAAACATCATAAAAAATATGAGGATACTCCGATTGTATAACATCCTCGCTCTTCCATTTTGCATCCTTAGGATTGTACCAGGTCCATTGGACCTTTACCAACTCCATGAATTGACTCTAGAGTTGTTTGGTTTTCCAATCCAATATGAAAACCGATTGCACTTAAAATCCTCCTTTTGGCTCCACATGAATCACATTCCAATCAAGGACATGGTTAGCATTAGGTACATACTTCTTAAGCAATGACACTTGGAAAAAATTATGAATACACAAGGACGCAAGAAATGTAAGCATATAAGCGATAGGACCAATCCTTTCAAGGATTTCAAATGACCCACAATAGCGCACTACTAACTTAGAACACTTTCCCTACTTCATGGAACTGCACATGGCCTTCACTTTTATAAAAATGTGATCACCCACTCCATATTCTCTATGGGTTCTACCTTTATTTGTGCAATGTTTCTTCCATTCTTGGGTAGCCTTTAAATTCTACCTTATATGTACCATATGCTCCTCCATTTCCTAAAGAAAATTTGGCCCAACTAGTATGCGGTCTACTGGGTTGTCCCAAATCACTGGTGTGTTGCACTTTCGACCATAAAGTGATTCAAATGGGCTCATCTTTAAATATTCCTGATACCCATTTTTGTAATAAAACTCTACCAAATGAGGGTAGTTTTCCCATTTCATTGGCTTATCCATCACGTACATCTTCAACATATCTTCAATCACCTGATTTAATATCTTTGTTTGACCATCTGTCTCAGGGTGACATGATGTGCTAAAGTTCAAACTTGTTCCAAATCAACCGAATAACCCTTTCCAAAATTTTGAGGTGAACTTGGAATCTCTGTTAGACACAATTGTCTTAGGTACACCATGCATATTGGCAACTTCACGGATATATATCTCAACAATGTTGATTTCCTTGTGCACTGCCTTCACTGGAATAAAATGGGAAGCTTTAGTAATCTTGTCCACCACCATCATAATAAAATCATGTTGCTTAGTATTCCTAGGAAACTTAGTTATGAAGTCCATGGTCACCAATTCCCACTTCCACTTAGGAATGGGCAAGGGCTATAACAAACCAACTGGATGTTTGTGCTCAACCTTGACCTTATGAAATTTGAGACATCTCACAATAAAATACACAACTTCCTTTTTCATACCTGGCCAAAAGTATTGCTTCTTGACCACGACAATGGTCTTTTGGTAACCTGAATGTCCAACATAAGGAACCTTATACATATCTAAAAATATCAGTCTCTTCAACTCTTGATCATTTGGCACATAGACTCTACTTCTATACATGAGGATCCCATCCTCTCTTAGCTCATAACATTCAACTTTCTAGTGATACATACCTTGCTGTAAAGTCACACTTATATCCATATAGTGCATATATTATTTGGAGATTTCCTAAATTGGATCGCACAAATCAATCTGTTACATGCTAATGGTTGTAGAATGAATTTCACACATCCTCCTGTTGAGTGCATCAACCACATTGATTTCTTTTCCTCTGATATGATTTATGTCAAGGTCATACTCACTGAGGAACTCTAACCACCCGCTTCGTATGACATTCAAAATTGGTTGTCCAAACAAATAATTCAAACCACAATGACCTATTCTCAGCTAAAATATATTACCCATGAGATAATGTCATCATATCTTCAAGGAATGCACTATAGCTGCCAACTATAAATCATGCGTATCATAGATCCTTTTATGCTCTTTCAACTTCCTTGCTTCAAGTGCTAAAAACTCCTTGCGCAATTCAGAGTCCACTCAAATCACACACCTTTCTTCTGCAGGGATGTAATTGGATGCACAATATGTGAAAAACCTTTAATAAACCTTCTGTAGTACCCTTCTAGTTCCACAAAGGATCTCACTTCTGTGAAATTTCTTGGTGTTGGCCATTCCTTAATGGATTTTATCTTTGTTGGGTCCACAACTATTCCTTCTTTTGAAATAATATGACCTAAGTAATGAATTTATTGCTAATAAAATGAGAACTTTCTCAACTTTGCATAAAGATGATGCTCCCTCAAGACCTACAACACCATCCTCAAGTGCTTCTCGTGCTCTTCTTCAAACTTTGAGTAAATAAGAATGTCATCCAAAAATACAATGACAAACTTATTGTAGTATTCCAGATATAAAATAGTATGCAGAATATAAATAATTAGCGAGAAATGGTAGATAAACAATGATATAACTAGAACAATACCACAATAATACCAGAATAATACTAGAATAACACCAGAAAGAGCACTTTGATTACTGAGAGAAATTTTCACTTGCCTCTTCGAGGGGGCAACCTCTAGCAAATAAGAGCTCTATTACAATAATATCCAAGTAAAAACTTCTCATATTCTCTATTTTTATTTATACTAAATATATCTATCCAAAAGAACAATCCAGAGTAAGATCCTTCTAGAAGCAGAAGCTTCGATTAGGTCTTCTTACATTTGACTTATTCCTCCTTATTGCTAGTCCCTATTAATATTGACCTTTATTACATGGAAATTTATACCCACTTGAGGGGTTAGGTAGGTTAGGTCCTTAACATGCCCTCCCCCTTAAAATCATCGTTGTCCTCAAGTCTTGAGATGAGGAAATTGTTGTAGAATGTTAGCGGGTTTGCAAGTGGCATCTGAGGGATTTTTATATTTCCACTGGACTAACATTTCCTGATGGTGCATTGATGAAGACGACACTCTCGCTGGTCCAAAACTGCTTGTGGCTGCAACTAGATGGATCCTTATTCATCCAACTTGGGAAGGTTGGTTTGAGTTTGGCACTTAGTTCCAATCACCTTTTTTAAGGAGACATGAAAAAAATGATGGATCTTAGAATGACTAGGAAAATATAACTGATAGGCCACCTATTGAATGCGCTTGAGAACTATATGAGGACCATAAAATTTGGGCGCCAGTTTATGACAATGTTTGGCCTTGAGTGAAGTTTTCCTATAAGGTTGCAGTCAAAGAAATACCTGGTCTCCTTTAGCAAATTGACCTTCTGAATGACCTTGATCGACATGTTGCTTCATGTGATTCTGAGCCATGACCAAATTCTCTTTGAGGGTACGAAGAATAGCCTCACAAACTGTAAGTGTTTGGTCAACCACCTAGACCTTCGATACACCTCACATGTAGGAGAGAACATAAGGTGGCTTTTGGCTATAGAATGCTTCAAAAGGAGTCATGTGAGTAGTTGTATGGTAAGAAGTGTTTTACCATCATTCAGCTAATGATAACCATTGAGCCCATTGATTTTCTCTTTTATAGGAAAAACACCTCAAATAGGTCTCCAAACACTTGCTGATGACTTCAGTTTGACCATCAGTCTGGGGATGATAGGCGATGTTGAGATGCAACTAGGTGCCCTGTAGTTTGAACAGTTCTTGCCATGAAGCTTGAAGATATGAGGCATGAGGTATTCCATGAAGCTTGAAGATATGATCCATGAATAGTTGAGCCACAATGGATGAGGTAAATGGGTGTTGAAGAGCACATGAATGAACATACTTGGAAAGACGATCCACAACTATTATAACCCTAATTTGCACCAGATATGTTTACTTGGCATCAAGCCATCTCATGTTACATATTTTGCCAAGCCACTATTGAAACAACTTATTAAAAACACCCTTTTTGAATTCATACTTGCCCTACTCCACTACTGCACATGTGTATATGATAGTTGACCCACTACAACTCGCATATACATACAAAAGAAAGAAAAGAGGAAAGTTGCAGATGAAACTCACAATTTTGGGTAAGTTACCTAAATCGTTTGACTGCCCATAGCCTGTCACTCGACCAAATACCTAGCCCTTTCTAGCCTATAAAAGAAGGGGCAGGGGTTCCATTTGAAGATAGAAAAAATAAGAGTAAAGAAACTCTACCCGATTTTGCATTCCCCTTGTCCCAACCTTGTGTGAAGAGAAGCATATATGAAAGTAGTTGGAGTATAGTTGAAGAGGATCTCAGGACCAGATTCGAGGAGCAGTAGCCGATCTCACTATTGTAAGGTATTATTGTGAGATTAATAAAAGAAATACTTTTCCCATCCCGCCATATGAGGTGTTTAATGTTTAATATTGATTATATTTTGATAGAATCTCTAACCCATTAGTTCATAGATCAAATGCATGCTTGGAGTTCTTTGTTTGTCTGTTTATGAATGCAGGTAAGCTTTGGGAGGAAACTTGCAGTCAAGGAGCAACCAAAAGCAAAAGGGATCTACATCAAACGTGGAAGTCAAGGTATAGTGAATTGATCCTTTTATCCTTGTATTTACATATGAATAATGGGGTTTATGATTGGGATGATGGTAAAAAGTAGGAGACTTTAGGTCATTTCTTCATGCATTATAGAACCCTTAATGCTAGTCCGAAGGGGGATTTCCCACCCACAACAATGACCACCATGATGACTGAATTATTTCTTGATTTAGGTAATCCCAAAATATAATCCATAGAGATGTTCCTCCAAATAGCAGGTGGAATCGAAAGCGGTTGGAGTGTGCTAGGAGGTTTGATGGTCTTGACTTTGTTGTGTTTAAAAACATCACATTCCTCTACAAAAGTGTGAACGTATTTTTTCATACCATCCTAAAAAAAGGAATGTTTGACCCAGTCATAGGTTTTGGTAAACCCTGAATGCCCAAATATTGGAGTAGCATGAATCTCAAAAAGAACTGTGGATTTAAGTTGTGATTGTTTACTTAAATACAAATGGCCTTTGTAGTGAAGCTCATCATTGTTCCAAGAGTACCCTAGGGAAACTGGAGATTTGGCTTGCAATTGTTTGATTAGATGTGATATTTTAGGATCAGGTAGCCATTCTTGGTGCACAACTTGGAGACAATCAACTACAATGAAGGAGAGGGAGAAAAGGGACCCTTCATCTTCATATTTTTGAGAAAGAGCGTAAAAAGCTACAATTTATTTTCCTTTCTTGTAAATGATCTCATAATCATAACCAAAGAGCTTAATTACCCATTTTTGTTGCTCTAGGGACGAAGGTCGTTGCTCCAGAAAATTCTTGAGGCTTTGATGACCTGTCTTAATGTGGAAGCATTTCCCCAAGAGATAAGGGCACTAGAGATCTACTGCATGCAGAATAACCAACATTTCCTTTTCATAGATTGATTGGCCCAAATGGCGTTCTGACAATTGTTTGCTGGTAAAGGCCAAGGGTCTTCCTTCTTGCATAAGTATTGTTCCAATTCCTCTACCTAAGGCATCACATTCTAGGACAAAGATCTTTGTGAAATTGGGAAGGGCCAAGACCAGAGTAGTACACATAGCCTCCTTTGAAGTTTGAAAATCCTGATTAGCTGCTAGAGTCCAATCGAAAGAATTATTTTTAAGGAGAGCAATGAGATGGGAACAATCTTTCCATAATTCTGAACAAACTTGCAATAATAACCTATTAAACCCAAAAAACCATGCAAGCCTTTGATAGTATTGGGGCAAGGCCAATCCTGCATTGCTTCAATATTTTTAGGATGGACCTGGACACCAGCCTTGCTAACAATATGACCCAAGTACTCTACTTTCGAGCCGCCAAAGGAAAAATTAGAGCGTTTGAGGAAAAGTTGGTGCTGAGAGAGTAGATGGAGAATTTGATCCACATGGGAAATATGGGATTGCCAAGTTTTTCTATATACGAGAATATCATCAAAGCAAACTAAGAAAAAATGATGGAGAAAAGGATGGAAGACATGATTCATGAGGCTTTGTAAGGTGGAAGGAGAATTAAACAGGCCAAAGGGCATGACCAAAAAATCATAGTGACCCTCATGAGTGCGAAAGACAGTCTTGGGTATGTTAGCTTCTTGCATACGTATCTGGTGGTAGCCAGAACGCAGATCAAGTTTAGTGAAGTATTGAGCAGCACTTAGCTCATCCAAGAGATCATCAATGAAAAGAATGGGAAACTTGTCCTTGATGGTGATTTTATTGAGGGAACGCAAGTTAGGACACATGTGAAAATTACCTTCTTTCTTAAGTACAATGACGAAAGGTGAATAATAAGGGATGGTACTGGGGCAGATAACATCCACTTGGAGCAATTCCTGCACTATTTTCTCAATTTCATTCTTTTGGGCAGAGGGATGATGATAAGGGAGAACATTGGGAGGAAGGTTGCTAGGAACAATGGGAATGGAATTATCATGAACACCACGAGAAGGAGGAAGTCCCTGAGTGGTGGAAAAAATAGCTTGATGTGTGGAAAGGATAGCTTGGAGGTTAGGATGCACAGAGGATGTCTCAACAACTTGAATATAATGGAGTTGAGAAATAATACCAGAGTGGACTTTCTTGAGGAGCTTTTCCATGCGATGGGAACTAATGATCTCATAAGAACTAGTTGTGATACCTTGGAATTGATATCTTTGTCCCTCCAGTTGGAATTGCATGGTTAATTCCTTAAAATCCATAAGAATGGGACCCAAAGTGCGTAACCATTCAACACCTAGCACAATATCAGAACCGTCCATGTCAATGGATAACATATGAGTTTTCAGGTGGTAATGTCTGATTTGAAGATGAACATTTTCACAATGCCCACCACATTTCATGGACCCACCATTGCCTATCATAATTTGAAAATTATTGACAACATGAATATAGTAATTGGTTTCTTGGGCAATGTGACGATGAATAAAATTGTGGGTGCTACCACTGTCAACAAGGATGATGACCTTCCTATGCTTAATATAGCCAATGAGCTTGAGGCTTTGTGGGGCAAAAAATCCAGTGAGGGCATGCAAGGAAATACATGGGTCAACTTCAGGTGGGTCAGCAAGCTCCTGGGTAGCATCGGGAAGGGAGGGCTTGTCAACAAGGGGAACTGTCACATTATCTTCAAGAACATCTTCGAAAATGGCCATAAAAAGTTTTTGTTCTTTACACTTGTGCCCTGGAAAATATTTTTCATCACAATTATAGCAAAGACCCTTCAGTTGGCATTCAACCATTTCAGCCCTAGTTAGTTTCTAGATCTTGAGAGGAGTGATAGGGGGGTTAATATTAGTGGGTTGAGGGCAAGGAACAATAGAGGTTTTTTTGTTATGGGAGAAAACAACTTGTTGGTCCTTTTTAGCACGTGTAGTAACTTCCAACCAAGTTTGAGGGTGGGCCATGAGAACTTGGGATCGTATTTCATCCTTGAGGCTACTGATAAAGCATTCATGGAAGAACGCATCAAACATGCCCTCTATTTGAAAGTCCAAATGATTAAAAGTAGTGATAAAGTCTTCCACTGTGCCTGACTATTTCAAGTTGGTCAAATGACCGAGATAGTGGGTATCAGTATCAAAGTGGGCATAGAGCTCCGCAACAAACTGGGTCCAAGAAATATACCCCTGACATGGATTTTTACGCCATTACCACCATTTTCAGCGTTTAGGATCTAGATAGAGAACAACATAGCGAAGTTTGGCCAACTCGTTAGTAATACCATGTAGAGAAAAATAATGCTCCATTTGAGTTACCCAACCCGTCAGATCAGAGCCATCAAATTTATTGACCTCTACATAGGGAAGACGGGGTTAATGATGAAAGGAGTTGGGTTGAAAATGTAGAGACTGAGAGGAATCAACAACTTTGGGTTGGTCAGATAAGGAAGGATCCATAGGGCAGTTCAAAAATCGATTGATAATAGACTGGAGGGTGGTAAATTGGGTTGTGAATTTGTCTTCCATGGTGTCAAATTTGTGCTCTACTCTTTCAATGTGGGAATTGTTAGAGCCAATCTCAGATGTCATTTGTTCGATGGAGGCATGGGCTTGATTGATGGACGCTTGGAGTTCTTGGGTGTGAGTGGTGGCCATTTGGAAAGGGAAAATGTGGGTAAGGAAAAATGGGGGGGTGAGACCACAAAAAAGGACTTATAAGTGATAGGTACCACGACGATCAGTGTGAGAAGGGAAACATATTGGAATAGGAAGAAAAATAGGGAAATTGAGAAGAGGTCGGGTCCACTGAAACAAAAAGGATTCAAAATGAATCGTATGGATGCGATCATGGAGAAAAGGGGAATCTGATGGAATAGGTCCCAATTAAGTGTGTCAATGGAAGTATACTTCTGTGTAGTTATACTCTGTCTTGAAGAATACTGCAGTGATGAAATGCCGAAATACTTAACAGGAAGAAAGGTGTAGTAATTTCACAAACCGAATGCAGAAGACATAGTTGTGCGACACTATATCTTGTCTGTTCTATTATTGTTTCTATCCCAAGGGTTAGGGTATTCAAGGGTTCTACAGATAAGGGTTTTCCCTATGATATATCTCTCTGATATATGTGTAGGGTCCAACAATAGTACTCGACCCAATATCTTAGGGCACCAACTAAGGAGGCTAGACCGTGCCCTTATCCATACTACCTGACTACGCATATACTAGAGAGTATCTTCCTGAGTGTTGTTCTCAATGGAAATATAATAGTTAGGTGACCAGTCCATCTATCTATGGAGGGATTTAGGATATCTAGGCCGATCCATATACAGGTGTTGTCTGATGCACTACCACTAGAAGGGGTACCAACAGGGGTTACAAGGGTGGCCAATAGATG
This sequence comes from Picea abies, assembly GCA_900067695.1. NCBI lineage: Eukaryota > Viridiplantae > Streptophyta > Pinopsida > Pinales > Pinaceae > Picea > Picea abies. The sequence continues at coordinate 438 of CBVK0101625505.1, read as the reverse complement.
TTCACTTAAGTACCACTCGTATTTCCTACATGTATGAATCCATGAACATGGGTTTATGTGCGTAATGATAGATCTTTGTAGGTTTAAGATGTCTTAATACGTCTCTACCTTGAAAAAAATTAACCCACAAGTTTCCGCTGAGGAAGGTGCTCTGATACCACTTGTAGTATTCCAGATATAAAATAGTATGCATAACATAAATAATTAGAAGGAAGTGGTAGAGAAACAATGATATAACCAAAACAATACCACAATAATACCAAAATAATACTAGAATAACACCAGATAGAGCACTTTGATTACTAAGAGCAATGTTCACTTGCCTCTTCGAGGGGGAACCTCCAATAAAGCAGAGATCTATTAGAATAATATCCAAGACAAAACTTCTCATACCCTCTATTCTTATTTATACTAAATCTATCTATCCAAAAGAACAAT
>CBVK0101625501.1:0-15348 GCA_900067695.1 Picea abies | reverse complement strand
CAAACCATTGGCATCAATGATAACATGATCCAACAGACCCTTGGTTCCAACACACACACTTGCTCTGTACTTACGTGAAGAAGATGCAATTCCTCTTGATAGACCAACTAGAGTCTCCAATCTTCTATCTAAGCAGGGTTCTTCACACAATTCCTTCACCAATTCTTCAATTAATCTTGCTTAACCTTTTCCATGAAAAACCTTTCAATATATAGGTGAAGGAGAGATGGTTACATGGATGAGGATGATCCCATCAAATCTGAGAAGTCACTAAAATGACAACCATACCAATGCCAACTCATTTTCTAGAAGATTCCCTTCTAGAACCCTCGAGACCTCTTCTCTTTTCCAAGCTTGAAAACAGGTTCGCACCCTATGTATGGAGAAAACTGTGAGAAGCTCGCACCCTAAATAAAGGTGGCCTGCGAGAATGAGGCATTCTCGCACCCTAGGTCATATGCATCCTGTGAACTCACTTTGAAAATATGTTTTTGGAAGGAGACAAGATCCACTTTTCTCAAGCAAAAAGTCCTTGTTGGGAGCCTGAATACGCCATTGTTAATACATCACCAAGATGACCAAAATCATGTGTAACAACCCCCCTTTGGAAATCTAGTTGAGAACAATTTTCAACCTAAGGCTATCCTGCCTTGAATTTGGTGTAACTTTTGCGAGGAACACCATGAAGAAACCACAAGTGAGGTAAAGAAGAGTGCCATAGATAAGATATTTGGTAAAATACCAGAAGCTACTATCATTTTCCTAGACTTTGCAGAGCCAGAGGATGTCATGGTTATTAACACTAGGATCAAATCTTATGCTCCCAAGGGTAAATTTGATCCTCCTCGCAGTTCTTCTAGCTCAAGCTCATCCTCAACCGTGGCTACGTCCCAAGTTCCTAAAATTCCTAAGAGTCAAAGAATCACTCCCCCTCTTCCCTCTTCTAAATACAATATCTTGAATCAATTGGCTAACATCAAATCATATGCAACCCTCCTAGACATGTTTGCCATCCCTAAACAATAGATGCATCTGAAAAAATTCATGAAAGGAAAATATTCCATTGTAGCCAATATTTCCGAAGAGGTAGATGAAGATGATTCTTCTTTAAATAAATTAGGTGTACATAAATTTAGATACCTTGTAAAAAACCCCTCTTTTTACATTTATGTAAAGATCACAGACACAATTTCCCATTGTTGCATCATTGATGGTGGTTCGGGCCCAAGTGTGATTTCGAAGATTATTATGGAAGAGCTAGGTTTGTCTTGTATAGATGAAAATGCCATAAGCATGCTTTTTTATAATATTCTACAACAAAAGACCATAGTTGAGATTAAAGATGTGACCCTAGTTTTGTGCACCCATCCTGAAATAAAGATGACTCTCAATATTCAGGTGATCGATATGCGAGTAAGCAATTACTCAATCATATTAGGAAGAGATTGTCAAGCCTCAATGTGTTGGTACCTCTCACTCGAAGGAACACATGTATCTGTTCCTCGGAACGAAAAAATGTTATAGTCCTTAGAGAAGGAAGGATATCACCTTACATAGAGAGTGTCCCACAGCCTAACGTAAATTATATCGAGGAGGAATTAGGAGTGTATTCCATATTTGTTGAGGAAGATAACATTCCCATGGAACAAATCGATTTAGATGATGGCATGTGGCACATGAAATTTGATGGTTCATGCTCAAACGAAGGTAACAGAGCTGGCATTATCTTGATTTATCCTATAGGAAAAATCCATAACTTTTCTTATCGATTGGAGTTCTCTTTCACTAACAATGTCATTGAATTCAAAGCCTTGTTATTAGGCATTGAAAATTCTTATGATCTTGGTTGTGGTCATCTTTCAGTTTTTGGGGATTCTGAGCTTGTTGTGAATCTTGTGCGTAAAATTTACTCTCCTAGCAACAAATTGATGAAACGATACACCCAAACTGTTTAGTCCTTTATCTTGAACCTTTTATCTTTCAACATCACCCATGTTAAATGGGAGTTAAAGTCAATGGCTGATCGGTTGGAAGTTTTTGCAACTTCCCCAAATCGACAACTTCTGCCACACAGACCTGATTGTACCTTTCAATCACTATATCATCCACATATTCCGACAATATAGAATCTTGGAAGGTCTTCCCTAACGATGAGAGAATTTGTGCTTTTATCCAAAATGAACCTTTTAAGCCTAAAGAAATTATATCCATAAAATATAACAAGATTCCTAAAGGCTTGACTCCTCTATAAAGTTCATTACTTCGAGTGATGTAGGAAACAAGGAGAAACAAAAGGAAGAAGAGTAAAAAATAAAGGTGGACGAGACCATCTCCTTGGACATTGGGACACCCAAGGCTCCAAAGAATGTCAAACTAGGTGCCAAATGTTCAGATGAAGAGGAGGAGAAGTTTACCAAGTTGCTTGGTGAATTTCAAGATGTTTTTTCTTGGTCTTATGAGGATCTTCAGGGTTTTGATCATGGCCTTATACAACATGCCATTCCCATTCAGGAGGGCATAAAACCAGCTAGGCAAAAACAAAGATATATCAAAACTGTGCTTGAAGCAACTATTCGAAAGGAGTTGGAAAAACTTTTGAAGGCTAGAATCATCTTTCCAGTCAAATATTCAGAATGGGTCTCAAATCTAGTCCATATTTGGAAAACAACTGGTTATATTAGACCGTGCATTGATTTTCTCTCATTAAATCGAGATAGTATAAAGGACCACTTCCCCCTCCCCAACATGGAAATGATTTTGCAGCAAGTTGCAGGGTCACAAATGATGTCCTTACTTGATGAGTTTTCCGGTTACAATCAAATCAAGGTAAAAATGGAAGATAAATATAAAACCACCTTTATTACTCGTTGGGGTACCTTTTCTTACGAACGTATGCCTTTTGGTTTATCTAATGCAGGTTCCACCTTTTAGAGAGCTATGCAATTATATTTTGATGATTTGATCGGCAAGATCATTTAGATATACCTTGATGACTTAACAGTTTACTCAAAAATCCGATCAGATCATTTTGGTCATCTAAGAAAAGTTATCATGCAATGTAGAAAATTTGGAATTTCCCTAAACCATTCCAAGTCCATTTTTGGTGTTACCGAGGACAAGCTCTTTGGACACATTATCTTCGATTCGGGAATAAGTATCGATCCTGAAAGTATTGCTACTATCCTTAACCTTCCTGCTCCTACTTCCAAGAAAGAGGTTCAAGCCTTTATGGGGGTTATTAACTCCGTCTGTAGGTTTTTTCTAGATTTTGCAGTAATGGTCAAGCCAATCCATAATCTACTTAAGTAGGACCATTCTTTTTCCTGAACTGATTATGTTGAAATCATTTTGAAGGGATTAAGAAAGCAATCAGCTCCACACCAGTTTTAGCGAAGCCAGATTTTGAGAAGGAATTCATGATATATACTAATTCCACTGAGGAGGCAGTTTAAGTTGTCCTTATGCAAAATGATGGCCAAGGAAATGAAAAACCTGTGGCCTACATGAGTCAAAGTTTGTCTGATGATGAGTTTAAATACTCTTTTATTGAGAAACACACTTTTTCTCTTATCAATTCTGTCAAAACCTTTCTCCACTACATCTTAGGTAAGAAAACATTGGTAAAAGTCCCTTTACTTTCTGTCAAATGTTTTCTCTTGCAGACTTGTATTTCAGGAAATCTTGTGCATTGACTTGCCAAGATCCAGGAGCATGATCTAAACATCATGACTTCTACCACTATTAAGGGACGTGACCTATCCCTTCACTTGGCTCAACATGCTCATAATGGTGAAGAAATTGATGAAGAACATAGTTCCCTTTTATCTCTCTTTTTCATTGACGATCAAATCCTCATTGTGTCTGAAAATCCTTGGTAAAAGAATTTGGTTTATTATTTACAGAACCAAATATGTCCAGACAACTTAGAAACTCATCAAAGGAGAAGGCTCAGTCTTTCATCTTCAAGATATGTCATTATAGGAGACTTTTTATTTCAAATATCTGCTGATGGTGTGTTGCTTCTCTGTGTAAACAATGAGGACGCACAAAAATTGTTGCAAGAATCTCACGGTGTTTCAAGCTCTATCATTCATGTAGGAGGTCATTTTTCTGCAAAAACCACCGCTTTCAAGATTATTAGAAAAGGATATTATTGGCCTTCAATATTTTGTGACTCTTATGTTTTTTCGAGGTCTTGTGACAAATGCCAAAAAATTGCTAGAAAGGAATGCCTTTTAGCAATGTCGTTAGAACCTGTCCTGCCAGAGTTTCCATTTTCAAAGTGGGGATTGGATTTTATCGGTCCTATTAATCCTCCTTCTTCATATGGGCAATTTTTTATTTTGACAATAACATAATACTTTACAAAATGGGCTTAAGTTGTCCCACTTAAGAATTCCACAGATGATCAGGTAATTTCTTTCCTTGAAAATAACATTTTTTCCAGGTTTGGTCTTCCATTGGAAATTATTACAGACAATGGTCCCGCTTTCATTTATGCTAAGCTGACTTAGTTTTTAGCCAAGTTGGGGGTTAAAAATTTCACCTCATCAACTTACTATCCCCAAGGAAAAGGGCAAGCCGAGTCTACCAACAAAAATCTGGTAAGAATCATCAAAAGGCTCATCGAAGATAATCCTCGTCAGTGCACTCTCTCCTCACTTATGCCCTATGTGAATATCAAAACACCGCCAAAGTAAGCATTAGTTGTACACCTTTTTAGCTGGTTTATGGTCAAGAAGCCCTCTTGCCAACATAGATAGAACTTTCTTCATTAAGGTTGATGCTACAGGTCAAAGAATTAAGTTCTTCAGATGTTTCACAAAGGGTAAATGCACTACTAGATTTGGAAGAACAAAGGATGTTTTCCTTGGATAATATTAAAAATAGACAACAAACCGTTAAGAAATATTTCAACAAGAGTGTCAAAAATGTCAAGTTTAAGGTCAATGAAAATGTTCTTTTATGGGATTAAGCTCACGCTGATAGGGGAAGACATTCAAAATTTCAGAAATAATGGTTGGGTCCTTTCAAAATCTCTTTTTTCTTAGGTACAATTTCTTACATTCTAAACGATTTGCAGGAGCAATTGTTTTCCTACAACACTAACGGTTCTCACTTAAAGAATTACGTGGAACCAACTTGAAAAGTTCTACGATGTTTGGATTTCCTATATTTTAGTAGTCTAGCTTTGTTTTCAGGTTTTTGTTCTTTATTTTGCTTACAGTAGATGTTTTCTATTTTAAGCATTTCCTACTACCTTCACTTTTCTGCCACTTTATTTTTTCTATTTTAATCTTTTGCAATTTTATTATGTTGGGCTTTGTTTTTTATCATCGTTTAGTTTCAGTAGGGAATAAGATGTTGGGTCATATTTTCCACAATGACCCTCCTGCAAGCATTGTTAGTCAATAAAAATCAATCTTACACAGCTATTATGATGTCTTCTCTGAAGGACCCTTGAAATTGTTATATATTTCCACTACGGTCTTATAAATAATTTGTTATCTCCCGCTTCTTCTCGCCATTTCTTCACTCATTGAGAGTTTAAGAGAAAATATGGAAATTTTCCTCCTTAAATGTTAAAGAGCAAATCCTGGTCAACGGATTATGCATACATTGGTAAAGCCCCAGATACTTAACATTTTTCATAAGTTATTCCCAAATTCCCGGTCATCTTTCCATTAAATCCGCTCACTTCCCCCTATTGCATAATCTTCCTAGTTATATTTTCTTGACCTGTTGCTCTTGGTATGTGAAACCATTAGTTCTGAGTTCTAAATATTTTGAAAACATTTTTTCCTGTGGAGTCACCAGTTTGTTGACGATTAAATTCACAGTGAAGTTTGGCCTGCAAAGTGTTTCTAAAGCCTATTATTATAAAAGTAAAATAATACTAGTAGGTGGGACCCCCTAGTAGATTGGAGATCAAGTCTGATGTTTATTTGATGGTATGTTACTATTAGACACTACTTTGATGGTTGACGATATCTTGTTTTATTGAATAATGGATCATACATGTTATACAGGGCTCCCTTGTTGTTCCAAGATCAAGTAACACTAGATTTTTCATGGTTATCATTGCTAACTGTTCTTGTGACACCTGCAACAGACACATGTTAGTAACAATGAAGAAAGAGAAAATAAAAGAAGAAATTTCCCTATGCTAACATGCTATACTATATGCATTGAAAAAGAAAGGATTGTGGAAAATCCTAGCTAACATAGGATAGCCATATGATTTATCAAGGTTGTATATAACATAGTTCGTATGTATTTCTGCATAGTAGAGATGGTAATATGTGATACGGGTCGCGCTCTTGGAAATTAAAGGTTGTTGGTTCAAGGTGGATGAATTTTTTTATTAGTAACTGCCATGTACTAAGAATTGAATGAACTTGTAGTAGGTAAGTGATGTGCATTTACTGCACATCGTCTTTACCCCTACTGTTGGACGCCGCCCTAGTCAGGCTATCTTCCCAACATTACTATTGTGGTTATGCTCTGATTTCTTAGCAAGGAGGAACCGCTCAACCAACTTAGGTTTTAAGAAATTTAATTACAGGTATGTTCTTTTTTTTTAGCCCTTCATGAATCTACTCTGGTTATGAAATGGATATTGGCTCAAGTGTATTATTTGCACTTTCCTTAAGTATTGTGATTGTGTAAATGGTGTTTGTGATGAAATGTTGATGTTTCTTTTTGAAATGATGTTGAATTTTAAGCATTGCTAGTTATTCTAAGGCGTTAGAAATCACAAGAGATCTCTTTTATCCATTGTTGGTTTACTTAGAGGATCCTTGTTGGTCTTGGTGGGATATCTTCATGCTTTCGCATTGTTGTATCCAGTCTATGGGTTTTTACCTCCTATTATGGCCCCTATCATGGAATTGTTCCTTGTCGACAAACGAAGCATGGCCCTCTTTGTGTGTACACCTTTGGCCTCCAAATTTTCACTATTACGATAAGTTGGCTATGTTCCTACTGTGATGGCTACCAATCAAACCATTAACCCCCCAGTATGGGGTTAATAGGAAGACTATTGGGCCTGTCAAGTTGTTATGGGTTATTGTGGATTGAATGTATGGCTGACCACTTTGGATACAGACTCACCCGGTTGGTCATATGGTAGTCATATTGGTTTGGCATTTGGTTACTTCCTCTGTGATAATAATGATAAACCCTACATTTCCAAATCATACTTTCAAAGTATACAATCACCCTCCTTATGCTAATCACTTAGTATTGTTAATGAACAAGGCCTCTGTCCCGATTCAATTTGATGTGTGGTGTGCGTAGGTACCACAACTTGTTTGATTGATTGATTATTTTTACAACGGTGGTGATTTTTTTGGTTGATACACAGTCACTGACAATTGCACTAATGATTATTTGGATGATAGTTGGAATTGGTTACAAATGCTTGATGTTTCTCACGCATGTCATGTTGTGTGTACAGTGTTTTCGCAAATGAAACAATGGGTGTGGTGACTATGGTTTTCTTTGGGGCCGAATGACTATTGAATTGGATGACTATAGAGAGTATATCCACCTCATCCTTATGCTTGTTTGATTGCATAAACCTAAGTTTTCACAATGTATTCAATCACGGTGTAACTAAATCGAAGAAATGTTATATTAAATCGATGGCTCACCACACGATGTTGAGTTATTACCGTTTCTGTGTGTTTGTTTTGGTTAAAGAGAAATTGTTGTATCATGAGGTTTTGTTGGCTTCACACTATGTCTAACACAGATGACTTGGTTTTCACAGAGTTTTAAGTGTGTTTATTTGTTGCCATCGACCATTTGTTAAAAGGGGCACGTTGTCAAGACCTCATCGTGTTAGATGGATGGTCCAATTTTTAAGTCACATTGAATTGTTTTTTTTACAGTGGCTAAATTACATTACCTAGATGAGTTACCCTATGCATAGCTTGTGTCTAAATGATGGTTGTTGGGTATATGTTTAAATATCCATTCAATTTTTTCAATTTAACCCGGATTATTGGGTTTACTGCCTATATATATGTTTCACGAATATCAAAGCATTCAAATGTCAAACCCGATTGCAGTGATTATGTGACTTCATTGTGAATATTGAAAACATGAATTTGAATATAATTTTTGATTGAAGTAAAGTATGGGCAGTTGTTGATTTTGATGGTTTACAGATTGGAAATGGGTACTATTAAAAAAATACTATAAAATGCAAAGAATGTAAATGACAGGGGCAGAACCACTCAAAAATTGCATGGAATACATTTTTTCATGTGGCGACACTGTGTTGGATATTTGATTATGAACAGAGAACTAGTTAACTGCACATAAATTGTTATTTGGTCAAAGTGATTGATGGTTGATACATCTCTTTTCGTAGAATGTTTTGTGGATTGCTTAGTTAATTTCATGAGCAGTAATCGTCTTTATTCCCTTCCATGATTTCATTTTCCGCTAATTACAAATCCCATCACCTTCCCATATTCATTTTTTCACTACCTATTCTAAGATTGATTACAGTCAAGAGAATTTTTGTGTTAAAGCAGATGGAAGTGGTAGTGTCTTGTGTGGATTGCAGTGAGGTTTTATTGGTTTCTTTACAATTGATTGTTGTTGTCATTGGGCAGTGACCATGTTTTTTTTTTCCCCTCATCATATCATATTTTCACTCAATATAACCCCTTCATCTATCCCAGAACCCTTTTCCACCCCCCTGCTCATTGATTGACAATAAAACAATTTGTATGGATTCGATTGCATGAGTCTAATATATTGTTGAGCCAAAATCCATTTTGTATTTTAAAAGAGTTGTCATGAATGGTTAATTAAAAGATGATTTGCTAATCAATCGTGCATGCAGGGATGCACCATTCAAGTAAAAGACTAAAAACATAGGCATATCATGCCTTTGTAAAAAAGAAGGACTAAAGGATAATAACATCAACAAAGGAAAATATGACTTTGAGTTTTATATTATCTATCGTTTTATGACAGTTGACTTCAAAGATCTTTGGACAACATATTTATTTTGGATATATGAGTATTATTTTTGAAATAATTTCAAATTTCATGAGCTTAAATTACCAAAAGTGAATATGTTGATGGGAGACACAAGGACTTGTGTTTTGCTTAAATAATGGTTATGTTATGATTATTATGATTGTTACGAACTAAATGGAGTCACTAGGGGTCACACCTACTAGTTATTATTATTTATGACCCTTATTATAATTATTAATCTTCCCCCTAACTAAAGTTACTTAAGTCTTTTAATTAACTTAACTAATGAATTGGTTCAACTTCTTCAACCAATTCTAATTTTTTAAAATCAAAAGGAAAGGGAGGAACACGTGGAGGATAGAAGTAGAAGCATGCTAATGTTTTCTCTTTGAATTTGTGTTGAGTGTTACGAGGAAAATCTCTCTATAGCCAGGGTGAACCACAACACACAAGTGTGACTGTAGAAATCGACTCAATTCCATCATATGCTCTATAAACTAATGTGCGAGAGAAGTAAGAAAGAGGCTTACCTTGTCCAAACGTTTGATGATGTCCACCATTGAGAACTTTGACCCAAATCTTTATACCTGCAACAAGTTCTCAACAAACAAGCAAAGAAAGCATATAGTGATGATATAACAGGTTAGCACATTAGATAGCATAATCCATCAATATAAAAAACAAACATGCCCATGGATCATAATACATATATTTGCAAGATATCAATTGGACGGGAAGAGATTATTTCAATTAATAAATTATCAGCAGAAGTGAAACATTGCAGACTTCCATGTCAGCACGATTCAGAACCAAGAAACCGAGTTCCTTCCAACTAGGCCTCCACCACTTCAATCCTCCACCAAAGGAAAGATCATATAAGGGAGACAAAGAGGTTCTCCATCAATAAGGGAAGACCTTGGGGGTTGAACACTATTTTCATACTTAAAGGACAAAGGGATGCAGACTCAATAATGAAGTAATAATTTATGCAAAGTAACTTTCCTCTCAAAGTTGAATTCTCCCTTCTTTTCCATCGCTCAGAATTGGATTATTTATAGCCTTCAAAATGAAACTGAAGGGCCGAGTCAGAATGTTTCTAGTATATGGAGGGCCAAGGATCAGAGATCTCCTTTCGTGACATGGGAACTCGACATTTAATTTTGATTTTCTGGCACAAATACCGATGTATGCAGGGTGTAGTGGAGCAGCCAGTGTATACACTTGTTGTATAGCTTGCAAGGTGTGTACATGTGGAAAAATATTTGTTTTTGTCTCTAGATTTATCAATCAGGGAAAGTAAGTCTGCATGGGGAAATGGAATAAGGCCCTCTCTGCAAGATTGCATAGGGTGAGGCAAATCTTGCTATAACAGATGCCCCCTAATGTGTGAGGTCAGAGGAAAATCTGCGATGGCATAAATACATTATAAATAACCCAGAAGTGGAGTGGTAGAGAATCAACTAGACGAAATCGATCACTCATTACATTCTATACTGACTTTGCATAGATGGATGCCAAAACACATTGCAGATCCATGTGAAAAATATACCAAACAAGTGTATGTGGCCATGAATCAAAAAATACAAATGTGGTTACATGCCAAAAAGTTGTCATAGTCACGAACAAGGCCCAGTAGAAGCAGTCTCAAAACCAATCTGAAGATATATGTATACCATGGAGTATAATATGATCTCCCATGATCACTGAAGTCATATAGGTACTAGTCCAATGAAAAGGAAGCAACAACTCAGGAAAGTTGTGGCCACATAGTGATGTCTTCATGTCTTCTACACAATCCACCAAACATGCAAGTATACATCATGTAAATAAAGGAGTTGAGGTCAAACACAATGAGACATCATTTGATTACTAGTCATTTATGTATACCATTAACAAATTCCAAATATCCTACCGATAATGAAAGTAGGTATCACGACACCGAGTACATTCTTACAAGTGTGAATAGAGGAGTCGGTGTCGAACACCTGAAGAATCCATCGATTAGGAAACATTGATGTATTACCAATTGTCGATGGTGAGAGAGCCTGCCACTAATGACTGCAAACCTCAAGGTACTCATAAGACTCTAGGTCCTGCTTCCAGATAATGGGCTAATGTAGTTGGAAAGAGACCCACTGAAAGGAGAGCATTAAGGAATATCTCATCCGTCAGCATGAGGTACCAAGCAATAGCTTCATGCTTTGGTGGAAATCGAATGAATAGAAAGTTCACGAACCAATGACCCTATGTATCTTTTGTGCATCCCAAGTGCAAGCAGTACATGAGAAAGACCCTTTGAATAAAATCCAATGATGAAAAACTAATGACCAAGGCGAGGTGACCACCAATAAGGCTAATGGAATCTAAGACACTACACAAATCCCAATGTTTGAATAGATGTCTTGCCTTTGAACACAAGGGAAACTACCCAGTCAATGACCAATGATGAAATGTCGACTGTTTGGTTCAAGATTACCTACCAATGATGGAAGTAGGGCTAGGGTGCATGATAGGACAAAAGTATCATGTGATTCTGAGACAAACAGAGGGTATGGCCGACATGTAAAGTCAAGAGTTCTGATGAGTGGCCGACATAGGTTGACAGACTTCCTTTGAACAAGAGGAAGAGACATATGGTGGACTCTGGCAGCATACACCCAATGATAAAATCGTGATATGCAGGAGGCATCAATGAAGTTCTCTGTATGGACTGGAAGAGTAACCAGTCGGTAGAGAAGACTTTGTAATGAGCTCAACTTCCCAAGGTCATGTAAACCCAAAATTATGATGAATGGACTCAAATAAATTTGTTCTATGTTCAAAGGAGACATGACTGCTTCCGATATAATATAATACTCCCTTCTCGCCCGTATTTTTTTGTTTTTTCATAACAAATGAATGCTATGATACAGAGGAGGAAACGAGTGTCGCAAGTAAGAAAAATTAGTTCCAGCTGTGGAACGTACCTATGCTCAATGTAAGGAAATGCATGCGGGAGATGGACACTTGGGTTGATGTTCCCTCTAGGGTATAGGGTGTCAAATTGCGAAGGATATAAATAAGGCTCTACTTCGTTGAGGATTCAAAAACTACTCAGGCAATGGTTTATAACGCAAAGTGAGAACTGGCTAAATGATCAATACTGCAAGCAAGGGCACGAGATGCAATCACAACTTGATGCCAAAAAATGTCCTTTTTTATGTCTTTTAGTCTACTTGGTGTGAAAAAAGGGATAAAATTGTGCCAAATAGACATCCTTTTTAGTCTGATTTACGAATGTGAAAGAGACAAGTTCACTGGGAAATATTTTCTCTTTTTGAAAATGAGTCAGAAAGGAACTTAACTAAGACTTAACGAGTGTGAAAGGGACAAATTCACTTGACCATATTTTTGGTTTTTAGCCTAGTCGGAAAAGAGCTTAAATCATACTTGTTGGGAGATTCTAGGCAGCAAGTCACAGGGGAGGCCAAGGCTCTTGTGCTGGACTTCTATGGAATGTCAGTATCTTACGAAGAACCAACACAAGCTTGGGAAAACCCAAAGCTCTCCAAGTCGAGGAGGATAAAGTACTAACATAGGTTATCATCTCCGTGATATATCGGATAATTTCTCTTCCTGGAAAATACATAGGCGAAGGCATCGAATACCCCACAAGACCACCCCAATCAAAGGGAATATCTTCGAGACTTGGAGGGAGAGAACTCCAAAAGATTAAAAATATCTCTTGTTCATAAGGTTAAGGACTAGAAATGCTAAGGACATGGAATAAAAGGTATATAACCAGAACCAGAAGAATGAGATCCGCTTCCCTAGACTTGTCACTCTCTAAGATAAGAATGGGATCGATCGAATATTGCATTGAAACGACCGCTTTCTCAACCATTGGATGAATAGGATGTGAGAAAACAAGGTCAAGAGGTGCATCACCCACCAAAAAAGGATTTTTTTTAGTCGAAGATTGCATCGACACGACCGTTGATTGAACAAAATGCAAGACAACAAGGTCAAGAGATGCATCACCCCCAAACATAGAAGAGGTGTCGGTCAAATATTGCATCGAAACGACCATTGGTTGAAAAGGGGTGTCAGTTGAAGATTGCATTGGCATGACTATTGTATCAACCAAATAAGTAATGGAGTTTGGGGAAACCATAGACGACTTAGCAGCTGAAGGGCCCTCAAGTGAGAACCAAGCTTCTAGTATCCTGGAAGTAGCAGGACACAAACGAGTAAGGTGATTTCCTTCTCAGGTCCTACAAAGGAATCTGGACCTACTCCTGAAACATCTAATCTTCTCAATCATATGAATTTCCCCAACATGACTTGCAGTGGTTGGTGACATGCTCCTAGAATGAGTTTCAAAGGCTTGTATCAAATCTCCAACATGACTTGCAGAGGTTGGTGATGAATCCCCAACATGACTAGGAGAGGTTGGTGATGTATGTGTAGTGTGACTAGCAGTGAGTAGACTCGTGCCCCTAGCATGACTTGCAGTGATTGGTTGTAGGTCTTCAACATGACTTGCAGAGGTTGTCACCCAATCTCCAACATGACTAGAAGAGGTTGGTGATACAATGCTAGTATGACACGCAGTGACTGGACTTGTGCCCCCAACATGACTTTTAGCAACTGGTTGGAGGTCTTCAACATGACTTGCAGAGGTTGTTGACCAATATCCAACATAACTAGAAGAGGTTGGTGATATAATGTCAGTATGACATGTAGTGACTGGACTTGTGGCGATGGTTGATTGTGGTATTTGAGACAATATCCAAGGAAAGATTGATTTTGAGAAAAAAAAGGCCAAGGAGGGTTTCAGTATAAACCATGGCCCTACTCAGCAGGATAATATCCTCCTCCATACTGATTCATAATAGGTTGTAAGGGAATCGTCATCGAGGAATCCGCTTACAAAGAGGAAGCGACATGACAAGGGTTACTCATGTGAGGATATATGTTTCCCCCAGATGAAGGAACTTTGTAAAGAGGGTTTCCCATACTATAAGAATAATTCCCTCCAGATGGAACACTAGAGGACAAACGAAGGTCCTCCATGGGAAATGTGTTTGTGGGAACCAACATAGCAGAAGAAGGATAAGTGGAAGGAGTGTAATAAGTCAAATGACCTCCCATTTGAGCACTTTCTCCTAGAAAAGTGGATTTGTAAGAAGGCATATTCCAACCTCCTACAATAAGAGGTGTTTGAGGGATGGGACTCCCATCAAGCAAAAAGGAAGAATAGGGAGGCATCATGCCCCCTGTTGGAGTTACTTCACACACACCTAGGATTTATTTTTCCTAAGGTTATTCCTTGTTTATTAGTCATAATTAGTCATTATCGAGTCTCCTGTATTTTAGGGGAGAATATTCCACCTAGAGAATATTCTCTTTCAATTGACAGTTTAGTTTGACTAGTTGAGTTGAGTTTAGATGTCGCATTAGTTTTGTCACCATGAAACATTGGGATCATCACTAGATAATGAAAATTTTCCTTGGGATCATCACCAGATTGGCACATTACACTTTATTTCCTGAGTTAACTTCTCACTACTCTATGTTCAGTCAGTTAACTGAAGACTAGTTGACTAGTTAACTCAACTAGGTGGTAGTTCACTCTCATAATTGCCTGAGAGACTAGACTAGGTGGTTGTTCACTCCAGTAACTATTGGTGTGTGTCCATATCAATCTATACCACCACTATGGCTCATTAGTTACTCATTTATCCTATATATATTGTAAATTATTCACTCTTTGAGTGTGGAATACGGTTAATGAGAATTATTCCATTCTTTCTATCTTGCTTCTTCTTTCTCAATTTCTCTCTACAAATGTGTGTAGTATTTTCTAGCTATATCTATTTTGTACAGGTTCAACAAATTTACATGGTATCATATCTGACGGACTGCTAAGAAAAAGCTACACCAAATCATTTTTTGTAGGTACAAAAGATTGAGGACAACAAAAAGATGGATTATTCACCAGAAATACTTCTCACGCCTCATAACTATTTGGAATGGAAGCCAAAAATTCTTCTTCATATTAGAGGTAGAGGCTTGTACAAAATAACCATGGAAATGGAAGTAGAGCTTGATTATGTTGATGAGAAAAATGACTTTCTCAGTAGACAAGATATGGCCATAGGAATTATCGGCATGTCTGTTTATCCTGAACTTTTCCATCAAGTATATGAAGAATCACAAGGATTAAATCCAAATGAATTATGGACCAGATTGGAGGTTCTATTTGGGAATAAAGAATATTGTGAATATTTCAAGTAGGAGGTCGAATAGATAGAGACAAAAGAGAAGCCATCAGAAGATCAAGCCTCTTATTATGAAGAGTCTTCT